>SNQJ01S0022168.1:11690-75232 GCA_010110895.2 Picea sitchensis | reverse complement strand
CAATGATCCATATTTATCAATTGGTTTCCACTTTGACATCTATCATTCTCATCAAGGACAATACATATACATTGTTCATCAATCATCAATCAATCAATTACTTGAAATCAATCAATCAAACCATTTGCATCAATGACAACATGATCCAACATTTGTTACCTATGGGACTAATCCGTGGTCTAAGAAACCCCGACCCAGGGGCATCTAAGCTATCAAAATCACTCCAGGATCGCACATGTCCTGTGCCACCCCAACTCTTAACATGGATACATTTTTTTGGGTGTCAAATCACGCTACCGTGATTGGATTTTGGGAGGAGACACCCACCAAATTCCATCCATGTTAAGGGTTGGTGTGGCCCATTATGAGTGTGATCCTCAAGTGATTTTTAAGGCTTAGATGCCCTTGGGTCGATATTTCTTAGACCATAGGCTAGTCCCGCTCGTAACAGGCATGCTAGTAGAGGCTCTAATTCCTCCTTCCTTCTCCTATTGTGTCACCTTTGTAAATTCTTCAATCCTATCCCAAGTTGTTCTTAAGGGGGAATGTTATGATAATTAGACACTTTTTTATGTTTATATATGTTAAGGTCCAAACAACAACCTCACGAGGATTAAAAATATCCCCTTGTGTTTTTATAGAGGTGTTACTCCTCTATATTTTCTTAAAGATGAGTCTTGAATAAATTCAAACTGAAAATATTAAAATAGGAGAATATTGAATAGAAAACTCCAATCTTTACCGCTCAATAAATATACAAAATATTACTGATTGAAAATAATATACATTCACAAAGAATTCATGAGAATAGGACCAAGAATCTCCACTCATTAAAATACAAGATATGCAGAAAATATTGTACATAAATAAATAACATTTACGGGAAAAATAATATAATTCTCACCACCATCATAGTATTCAGAATTTTGATCACATTCAAAGGAAAGAAAGATAAAGGCCCATAATTGATAGAAATTTAAAAGCGTTTTTTCATTCGAAATAGGAAATAATATGATAGTATAACTTTAAATATCTTATACTCATAACTCATAATTCAAATATATCATTAAAGTTTAACCCCAAAATAGTTTTGTGGGATTTTCAAAATTAATAATAGTCTTTAATAGTCTGAAAATAAAAATGCAGTCATCCAGAATGGACTAGGATGGGGCTCTCATGGACCATAAAATAAAGAGTGGAACAAGGTTGAACTTGAAAATAAGACATAGAGAAGCAATCATAAATCAATTATGTTTTCTTAAGAAAGATAAGACACAACTTGATGACTCATGAATGAGAAGAGAAAAGAATTTAAAAGGATGTGATAAATTTACTCATTGGGATGGAATTTCTCTCCATCTATTTTCTTGTTGATGTTCCTTTTGTATTCTCTTTGGTTGCAGTTACATGACCGGTACCAACCGCCTCTGTTTGATCTTCTTCAATTATTTTGATTAAAGATTGTTTTAACAATTTTTCAATGTATTCCCTCATAGGTGCGGCGATTATCTCATGTAATATCAAATAATGTTCTTTCTAAATATCTAAATTCAATTTAAAGTTGGTGCAACTTGTCTTCAATATCTTCATTTTTATTAACATAGCTTACTAACCAACTTTCGACTTCATGTTCCATGTACTTGGAAAAACTATTAAAATTATTTGTTGATACAACCTTCAATTTCTCCACTTGTTCTTCAATTGTTTTTCTTATCATAAGCATAGAATTTAAAATTAATTTTGGATCTTGAACTTCCCCGATGGTTACTGCCAAGTCTAACTTAATGAACTTGAAACATAATTCTCCTTTTTTGACACTTAAAGTGTCACAATCAACCAATATTTCTTTTAAAACATTTATTCTCTTGATCCAACAAGTCTTTAATTTTTTTATGTGAGTGGGATATGGTAAATTTTCTTCTTCTTTTTTAGTTCACTCATGCCCAAAAATAAAATAAAAATGTAGTAACAACATATTTATAAAACCCTTCATCATTCTCTACATCTTCCTGAATATATTTCCTCATATTTGTAATTCTGGAACCCAAAGAAACAAAGTTTCTCATCAAATCCCATGCCTCTAGAATAAGAGACATTCTCCTCTTTATGTTCTCCCCAACATACCGTCTAACTGCAGCAAGAAATCTTGATGTTCCCTTTAATTTCGAACTTGAATTTGGTGTTCTGTCAGATCTTTTCCAAGGTTGAACAATAGCAATTGAACCTGCAAATAGAGGGGGTGGCATTAGATCATTTTCCAATTCTTTAATTCTATCTTTGAACATAGCATTTTTAGCTTCCATCTCATCCACTAACACTTCCAAGGAATCACCTGTAGATTTATGAATTTTCACAATTCTTTATGGTGGGACTCCGCTCAGGTCAAATTTTGAACTTATATTTCGTTGAACCCATTTTCCTTTTGAATTAATTCTTTCAAAAACTAATTTATTTGAGTTTTTATTAAATAGAGCATTATGAAGAGTTAAAGATTCTTCTTCAAAGAAGACTGGTTCTTGTGTCGCCAAATCCACTGCAACTTATTTACTCTCTTGAATCCTTCACTTGTCATACAAAAACTCTATATCTTCTATGTTTTCATCTAAATCCATGTCCTCAATGACATCCTCATCTTCAGGTACAACCTCATCTACTTCTTGTTGATTTATCTGCCTTTTTATTTTGATGGTTATTGTGAGCTTATGAGGCCTTTCAAGATTCCTTTTAGGAGGATCATGGTCATATACACCACGAGAATTTTCATTTAAGTATTTCTTCTACTCTTGGGTTACAAATTGATGGTTTTGTTTAGGTGTGTCACTTCTTTGAGAAGTACTTGAGACCGCATGCTTCATTCGTTTCTAACCTTTCCATGCTATCTATGCGGTTCATTAGTGCTAATAATGGTTTCAAGATCTCCGATTGGAACTCCTTTAGGGTTCTTGAGGTCTTGTTCTTCTTCTCCAAATAAAAAAGTGTTTTCATATGATACACTAAAACCCATAGAGATCATGTGATTTATGAAATATTGATTAGGGTCGAACCATTTCATTTCATTTCCTACCTTTAAGTCGTACTGATCAAATTGGACTGCATACTCATCAATTTTTGAAGCATTCTTTAATGTTATCTCACCAATTCTCCATGGTAAAGAAATGCATTGTTTTTTCTTTCTTTCATAAAATAAATTAGCCCAATATATGTATTTTCTACATACTTCTATTACAATTATTTTGTCTGGTATATAAAATGAAAGATAAACTCGCCTTTCTTGAGAACAATAAATCCTAACGACAATGAAATTTTCTATTTCCTCTAAACTTCCCATTTTAACTAGAAAAGTTGTTGCTTCCAAAGAAAGTATTGAAGTAATAGGTCCAAACACGAGTTTCTTAAAAGAAGAAACAAATGAATCATACACTTCATAAAAATGGTACATTGTCTTATGCTTCCATAAGTATGAACTAGTTCTAACTTGCAGTTAACCTAAGTTTGATAAATGGAGTCCTTTGAATACATGATAGTATTTGATGTAAAATAGTAAATATGCAGACATATAGAACTTCTTGTTGTTCTTAAAATTTGATAATTGGAAGGATATTTCAAAAGAAATGATTTTTGACTAGTCAAAAATTTCCTTCTCATGGATACAAAAATGTAAAAATACAAAGATAAAAAAAAGAAATGTAGTAGTTGATTCTTGTCCAACAACCCTAACAAAGAGCTACACCATTTATTGACATGGTTTTCTTAGTTGACTGACCTATGTAGTTGATAAATCTTCCAACATCATTGTCAGGTCTTCTAGATATTATTGTAATAAGTCCTAACCACCATTTCTAGTCTTCAGGAACTTTTTGGCTTCATCAACTTCAAAGGTCATCGTTGGCTCTGGTAACCTAAGCATTTTCTTGAAAGTTGAAGGTGCCAAGGAAAATGTGGATTGTCCTTGCAACTAAATGAATCTTTATTCTTTCTTGTATTTTTCTATACACCTTGAAACCAACCTTGTAGCATCAAAAAAATTAATATCATTAACATTTATTTCTAGAAGTGTAACACACCCCACCACCCACAGGACGAGGTACGCTACCTTCAATCCCACACTTGGACTTCTTTCTTTTACCGATACCTTTTTAAATTAACAAGGACACATAAAATAAAATATCTAACAACATGCACAACAATAACCAACAAGAATGCATATTCTAAAGATTCAATTGAACGATAAATAAATACACAGCGGAATACATTCATATACAGATAAATAATACCATAACAGAGAGCACTTATCTTTATAAAAGAAGACACCAATTGGCTGTAGACCAAGGATGTTCCACCCAACCATAGACACTACTGCTCCAAATCTCAACAACAGTGTCACCCATGACCCAGGGCTATGAATCCACAAGGGTGGTTCTGATAAAATATAGACAAGAACAACAACATGGTGGAAAAGGCTCACTATCCAACTCTCTAATGTATTCACTCCAATGTTACATATTTATATTACAATGGGTGATGCCACCTCATAAAGATATTTTCTCTAGATCCTAAAATCATGCATGATGACTAGGCTAGACAATCTTAACTAAATCATTAGTCATCACTTGAGGATATATTACTAATATACTAAATGAATAATACAAATATATGTGACAATTTAGACTTAGTGATTGGTCAAGGTAAGCCAATAGGATAACAATCCCCCCCTCAATCACAAGTTCGATCAATAATACCAGTAATAAAACATAAACTGGTATCAATTCCAAGTCTTCATAATGAAACTCCTGAGTTGAGCCTCAATGAAGAACTACCTAAAAAACCACCAATTTGGATGCTGAATCGTTCATTTGAAATGAACGGGAAGAGAGCTGAGATATGGAAGTGAACAACTGCAATATATGAACATTCCCTGATTGCTTGACAATTTGATCATTTTGCCAAGTATTTTAGCTAGAAGAATCCGATGTCTTATGCTAATTGGTGAACATGTAGTATCACCACTCTACTATCAGTGTATCACTGAAAATGCTCTCTGAATCAGTGGTTTGAGATAACCACTGAGCAATTGATACCATGTATCTGATGGTTTTTTGGATAACCACTAACCGATCTTGACACTTTTAGGTGTCCAACAACATCCCAATGTATAATGTGTATGATTCAATTACAAGTCATTGAATCATAATTCTACCAAAGTATACCATCTCTACAAGTGGTTTCATGAACCATCGTCATTGGAATTTTGAACTCCCCCCTTTAAGGTTAATGAAAGTTTCATCATCGTACTCCCTCCTTTGATTCTCAAGAGAGTACCATACTTGTTCCATTTGAGTACAACACAAAGTGGGCATGCAAAAAAAACCACATGTTATCTCATCTCGTGAGGGCCATGCTCGAAAGCTACACCATAAGGGGACCACTTACGTGAGGTACAAAAATATTATGCGCTGCTAGATTGGTCTTTAATCGAGATTGAATTATTCGATAAGACTTATATAATCGCTTGGTTGTTGATGACCATTTCCAAGGATCAATCCACTCGTAGTGAATCTTCAATCTTGCAGGTTTCTTTAGTGTTGAACATCTGTCTGAAGAATGGTTATGCTTGCCACAATGATGGCAAGGATGGAGATCAAAACATTGATTCTCTTGAGTCCTTGTGACCAACTCGATTACAATGTTGGAATTTTTCATTCTGATACTGAACTTGAACAGGTGAAGTTGAGGCTTCTTGAAGGAATCCAACACTATGGAACTTGATTGGTCTGGAATAATCAGGAATATGAAAGGTAACTTCCTTGTCATATCCTAGTCCTGTTCTATTCTTGTTGTAAATGATGTCTTCCCAAGGTTTGATGATGGGCTTGGAAAGATTATTCTGAACCTGATGTTTTGAAATCCATGGAAGTGGATTTACTGTATGTTGTTGCAACATTGAAAGGTTTTCTTCACTAAAATAAAAAGAAAACTCTTGAAATGTAGGTTCAAGAATGGCTTTGTCTTTGTCTGCATCTGGAGTTGTCTTACTCAGTTGCTTCTTCACTGATTGTTGATCAAAATCATCATCTTCATCATCATAGAGAGGGTTGTGTTGAACAAAAACTAGTTCAGAACACTTCACTGGTTGTTGATTTTTTATATCACTCAACTCATCATTCAATAGTTGGGATAGAGATTGAAGAAGTCTAACTTTAGATTGCATCACTTGCAAACAAGTTAGCACTAATTGAAGAGTTGCTTTGTTCAATATCAATGTGTTGTCTTCAATGGTGTTTATTAGAGTGTTTAGTAACTCTAATAATTTGAGACTTCGAGCCATTTCAAAACACTAAATGAGGTCTCCTTGTGCAGGTAGATCCTGATTACAATTTGACTCGACAAAAGAAGGATTACTTGCAACTCGCTCACTTGAATCATCTTGAACTTCACGTTCAGTTTCTCTTCACGCTCTCTTAAAACCGCTTGCTTAAACTTGCTTCCAGGAAGTTGAGGGTGTCGGTTACCATCGAAAATGCACCCAAACTTTGATTTTTACAATGATTTGAGATTTAACTACTCAACCTTGTCAATTTTGACTCAAAATTACAATGAATCTTGGGTATCAGGCTCAACTGAGAATGCACCCAATTACAAATTCATCTTCACTTTATTTAAAAAAACAAGTAAACTTACAAAAGGACTATTTGTAAGTTACAAATTAACTTGATCAAGTAATCTTACAACAAACATTGTTAGCAAGTTACAATTGAATTTCAAATGCTCCATGATGTGTTGAGTTCAAATAATTTGATTTTTCCATTGCTGATGTGGTTGACGACTTTAATGTTTGAGAATTATCTTCATAGATGCTTGATCATATGTGCTTGATTAGGCTTGAATGACATGAATTTGTGCTTGAACTTCATGTATGTTGTGTTAAATGATGAATTGCAAGTATGATTATGTCAACACTAGAAATAAAATAACATAAAGCTTCTATGAAAAGCTTACCATCACACACAACACAAGATGTACCTAAGATCACCTTATTCAATTTTGGGCGGATCTAAAACACAAGCAAAAATAATCTATTTTATTATGGATTCCCTTGCAATCACAATAGTGTGCTGAAATACAATGACAAGTTTGTGCCAAAATACAAAATGAAGTCATCCTAATCTCTTTCTTGAGATCAGAATTCAAAGAAAGGGTTACAAATGTTCCAACTTCTCTCAACTTTCAAGCATTTTCAAACATTTAACCTTGACAAGCACAACCATTAGTGCTTCAAGTTCTCATCCTTATAACATACTTTGAAATAAACATTAACTAATCCTCTTATCACTCCACTTACATTATAAAGTAATATTTTAATCATAATACTTTATACTCCAGGTTTTAAAACCTTAAACCTTCACATCCATCCATAAACTTTATGTAACTCTATGTTTTTCACTTTAAAAGTGAAAAAGGAATTTTCTAGATTCGTGTAGAGATTTGTTTTATATGCCTATCATATTTAATTTCATATGAATGAAAATGAAATACTTATGAGTTTTAAAACAAGACACTCAAACTCACATTTGACGAATCCAATGAACCGTCAACGCATTTCAAGCAGATTTTGATTTTGAGGCAATTTTGAGCAAATCCGTGGAGCAGATCTTGTGGAAGATATTTAGAAAATAACAAAATATATCATTGTTTTAAGTCTGAACCTCCCATGATGAATTGAGAGCTAGAAAGATGGGGCCTAAGCATATTTGATTCTTATGCAAGTCCCTTGATTTTTGTGTAAACTTAATCTCCACGTGCAACAATTTATTCAGAAGCTCGAAACTAGTTGTATCGATGGAAAATGATGTGTTGGTGTTTAGATTATCATTTAACCATGAAAATTCTCCATCATTTGCACCCATCAAAGCAATTCTTTGTAGTTCTCGATTCATACTTTCGATTAGAACACTTGGCTGTTGTTGTGTCTTCTATTATAGTCTCATGGAGTTGTTGTCATTGGTGTTAAGGAAGAGCCAGTGAACCTTGCAGATTCAACTCAGAAATGTGGCGTGAATCTCTTACACAATCAACATAATGAATTGAAGCAAATTATATCGCCACAGATTTCCCAACATTTTTCCCACCATGATAATTCAGATACACATCACTCGATCTGGAAAATCTCTCTTTCTTCATTGTTAAGTATTCACTTCAAACTCTTGTGCCCATTTCCTATACATGAGACTAGACTAGACGAATTCTTGAAGATATCAGAATTACAACGAATTGTAGAAAATTCTTTCCAGTGCCTTTCAAATTACGCAATTTCTAGTAATATTGACAAAATTCCAACTACCAAGCCCGAGGTCATAACTCGACCAGGTCGTCATAGATCAGGGACAAGTTGGTTACATCACTCGACAAGTTGGTTACCATTAGGAGTGGAAACATTTTGGAAGTTGATATCGATGAAGGAATTTGATCTGAAGACCTGCAAAAGAACCCCAGAAATGGTGAAGGAAGGCATAAACATCGCTAAATATGTGACCGATCTGATCAGGAAAACCCCAATGGTATATCTTAACAAAGTCGTCGACAGCTACGTTGCCAAAATCGATGCAAAGCTTGAGATTGTGGAGCCTTGTTGTAGTGTCAAGAACATGATTGGTTATAGCATGACAAGCGATGCAAAGGAGAAAGGGCTTATTATTACTGGGAGGAGTGTTTTGGTGGAGCCTACAAGTGGAAATACAGGAATAGGCCTTGCATTTATAGTCGTTGCAAAGGGATATAAACTTATTCTTACTATGACATCTTCTAGGAGTATAGAGTATAGGGTCTTACTACGATATTTTGGAGTTGAGTTGGTACTTACAGATCCTGCCAGAGGTATGAAAGGTGTTGTACAGAAAGAAGAGGAAATATTATAAAAAAATCCTGATACTTATATTCTTTAGCAGTTTGAGAACCCTTCTAATCCAAAGGTTCACTATGAATCTATTGAACATGATATTTTGCAAGACATTGTTATGGAATAGGAAGATTAATGTCCACACCAGGCATATCAATTGTTGTGATTTTACACATGTATATAAACTTATATTGGCATTTTCATAGAGAAGTGCATAAAGACTAAACATTTCCTTATAAAACCGAAGGGCCAAATTGTTAAAGTTGGCAATATAAAACTGCATGCCCAAAGTTGGGTAAGGCTCTAGAATTTAGGATTTAAGTTGTAAATTGACCATTATAGTATTTATAACCCATTTGAACAAATAGTAGTGCATTTACACTCCAAAAAGGATGATTTCGATGCACAAATATTCACGACATTTTGATGAATAAGAGGATGGTGGGTTACGAGAGAAACCAAGGTTAGTTTTTAATTTTCAGTCATAAAAGACTCTTCTACGTAAAAACAGTCAAGGGATGCCTAGTAAATCACTAAAAATGCACAACATGTTTGTTAAAAGTAATGCAAGGTTGTATTATACCTTAGATTTGAGTTGTGCAAGATGTTCTGGGTGTGGTTTATCATAGTAGACATGTTCATGTTGTTTATTTTGCAATTGCAAGTTTAAAAAGGGAGGCTATGCAAAAGAGGAAAAGTTTTCCCTTTAATTTACAAGGCCTAAACTGTACTAAGTGACAAAATTAAAATCCATGCCCAAGCTTCTCCGTAGCTCCAAAAATTGTTTTATAAGTTGTAAGATGTAGTTAGATAAATGGTAAATTTACCTATGCATATAAAGTTCAATTGAATAACACAAGAGGTTGCTTTAATGCACCTAGATTTTATATTTCACGTAAATTTGAAGGGAAAACTATCTTATTGTACAATGCACACCCTAGTTTCAATTTTGACCCAAATGGAGTGGTTCAACTTGCAGAAGGTGCAATTTGTGATTTTACACCTATTTATAAACTTATATTGTAATTTTCAGACATAAACCTACCTAGTGTGCATATAGGCTAAAAATTGCCTTGTAAAACCAAAGGGCCAAATTGCTAAAGTTGGCTATATTAAACTGCAAGCCCAAAGTTGGCTAAGGATCCATAATTTAGGATTTAAGTTATAAATTGATCATTCCAATATCTATAACCTATTTGTACAATTAGTAGTGCATTTACACTCCAAAAATGATGATTTCTATGCACAAAGTTTCACGACATTTTGATGAATCAGAGGATGGTAGGTTATGAGGGAATCCAAGGTTAGTTTTTAATTTTCAGTCATAAAAAACTCTTTTGTGCAAAAAAATTTTAATTTTCAAGGTCGAATCTGTAGTAAGTGAGAACATTAAAATGCATTCTCAAGCTTCCCTGTAGCTAAAAATATGTTTTAAAGGTTATGATGTGGAGTTATATGTATTGTAAATTTACATATGCCATTTAAAGTGTAATTGAAGAACACGAGAGGTTGATTTCATGAAGCTAGGTTTGGGATTTCATGTAAATTTGAATGCAAAATGACCTCAAAGTAAAATGCATGGCCTACTTCCAATTTTGACCCACTTTATTTTGCATCCAGCAAGGCTCTACTAAGACCTTTAGTCACTATTAAAAATAGAAGGGGAGAGAGGGGACACCCTTGTATTAATGTTGGGTATGTGTTATAGTATTTGCACAATTATATATAGTGTCTATGTTGCATCAGACACATGTGGGGGTTAGAGAGGGGGGTGCTATCCCCCCTATCCAGGGGTTCGGGGGCAGTGCCTGATGGCCCTAGGAATAACATCAATAATACTATTGTATCCTTTGCTCCCTACTTTACTTTGTCAACTTGAGGTTCATACAAACTTAAGAGGTGTTTTCAATGTATATGCAATGTGCACTGACAATAGTATAGGTATGATACTGATCAAGGTTTGGAAGTGATGTAGGGAATTGAAATGTATAAGAAAACTATAAACTACCGCTTTAAAGGAAAACGCACCAACTTGAAATGACATTTAATCTAAATTTCATAGAAGGAACCTAGTCTAATGGCAATAAAGAATACTAAATCATAAAGAACAAACTGAAAGCAAAAGATGAATTCAATCTTAGTTATGATAGAAAACTGTAATTAAAGGAGAGCTAAACTAATGCATGAATACAAATAACTAATTTTTCTAATACATTGATTAATAACAAGCCATACGTTTTTTTATTGTTTATGGATTTTTTCATGAAAAGAAGATTAATATGAAATGAAATATAGAACTAAACTGTCCCACATGAAGTTTCTACATGGACTATATAGTTTCTACATGAATTGTGCATTTTCTATAGGAAACTCCTACATTAAGTGAAAATGAGGCCTAGAAAGGTAGTATTTAAGACCCCCTTTCTAAACCCCTGATTATATGTAATTAATCATGTTAATGATTTCCAATCATGGCATATAAATATTGTAATTATATTTCATTTGACTGAAATGATAACTAGCTAACTATGGGATGAAGCCTTATCATGGCATATAAATATTGTAATTATATTTCATTTGACTGAAATGATAACTAGCTAACTATGGGATGAAGCCTTACACGTACTGGCCATGATACCACTAGAGTGGTAACGAGGGAACTCCATCGTGGGGAGAGATTATTATGCTAAAATAACCCAAACCTCTTTGTTGAGAAATTATTTTGGAAATATTCTGATTATTTACCTTAGCCCTAATTTTAAGACAAATTAGTTAATGAGAAGGGTTTGGTAGTTGAACAACCAACTACCCCCATAAATACAAGTATGGGAAATTTGGCTAGGAAAACAAAATCTTCCAACTAGAGGTACAATAGGGTACCAATTATGCAGCCTATATTGACCCCATGAGTTTCTTATTATGGAAGGAAGAGGATAGGTTGAGAACCTTCCTATGCGGAGCGTGCAAGAGAAGAATGCACACGTGTGAACAAAAAAGGGAGAGGAGAAATCATCTGAGATGGGGTTTTGGGGCATAATAAGAAGAATGATCTTCCCTTACTAAAAATTACCCTGAGAACCTAAGAAATATTTCCTTAGTGGTATCAAGGCTTGGCATAGGGGTGGCCTCTTGCCGAAGTGGTTGAGAATGAAGAGCCTATGGTTGGGTGGAAAGGCGAACACCCGTAGTCAATTGGATGGTTATCTTCTTTAATAAATAAATAAGTACTTGTATGCTCTATTTGTAGAGCAAAAGGAATGAATTATTCTTGTAATTTTATTCATGATGTGCGTGTTTGTAAATGATCTGAATGGTTGTTTCATTGCAATATTTGTGTTGAAGTATTGGTGGAATTGAATGAAAGGGTGGTGCTTGTGTATGTATCCTTAAAAGTTTAATCCTATAGATTGTATGGCTAGTTCATTGCAAGCGTTTGTACCAATGTAAATGTGAGAATTTAAGGAATTGTACATGTCTGGTACCCCTAAGCATAAATAAATATGAATCATGTTTTGATAGATAAAACACTCTAGAGAGATATTGGCTATGAGCTAGGAGAGGTAATGGTAGGGTGTAACCCTGTCAATATTGCAAGCCTCCGAATGGGGATCTTGCAACATATAGATTTCCTTTGGAAGGACAATGGAAAGAGTTCCCTAGAGTCTAGGAAGGTCTCTGCATAACGAGATAGTCTTATCCCTATGAAATTCCTCTCCTTGAAAAGGAAATTATGTAGGATACGTAAGTCTTTGTTCCAAGTGATGAAGAGAGGATTAACATAGCTAGGTTTTTTACTAAGGCGAAGGCCAAGAATGCCTGGTAAGACCTTAAAAATACTTGAGAGAATTCCTAAAACATCCAAGTCCAAATTCAGACCATTAACCTACATAAACCTTCTGTCTTGCTTCAGAAATATTTCCATCGCCGAATTAGTGCAACGATTTGACCCTGACCTTCGATCGAGGAATGAACTATCGAAACATTCCAAGTAATGGGTTGCAATGTGGCTCTGATGATGGATGCTCCAAGAACAAATGTGGACCATTGGTATGGTGGGAAGAGATGATCCTGACCATTGATTGTGTGAGTGTGAGTGCAAGGTTGTACAGGGACTCTTATGGGAAGAGATCTGAGCCAATAGGAGTTGTTGGATCCATTGAGGAAAGTTTTTGATGAATACTAGACCCTTGTTTTCAGTCATAAGTTTGTCGGGGCATGGTTGTCAGAGTGTTCAAGTACAAGGATGCAGTGGAACTCCGACGAGGGGAACCCCGAGTTAACAATGACCATTGAATCGTTAGAGGATCGGAGGCAGGGAAATTGTGAATATTGATGGTACTATAATCCTGTCGGAGGCTAAGCTATCAAAGTGTCTAAGGGTAGGCTCACAATAGGGATTCAAAGGGGAAGGACCTGAATCAACAAGAACCATTGATTAATTAGAGCACGTTCTAGAGATAATTGTGACCATCGATGTCAGTTCTCAACCTTTTAGAAGGTCGGGTTATAAAAGTGCCAACATGTCAAGAGGGTGACATGTGTTAGCCTATAACTTGTGGAAAATACCGAGGGTGAGTCCCTATTAATTTTAGGTCTGGGGATAGGTGCCTTAATCCTAGCCCCCATATCTATAGGTTGAGATATCTTGATCGTTCATCAAAGGGGTTCTAGTTGAAGAGAAGTGGTGGTCCTATATGGGATGCACTTCAAAGGTAGGAACTTTGAGAAAGAACTAGAGTCATTGATCGAGGAGCAGGAAATATTCCTTAGCCATAGATTTTTGTATACAAAGTGGTTAAATTTTAACGCCCGGTGTCCCAGTAAGGAAAGGTTCCAGGGAAAGGTTCTGACTTTCACTCGTAAGCTTGGAGTGGAGGAGGATGACATCAACCAACCAATGCATAGTATAAAGGTGCCAGTACCTAATGGAAGAGCCAAGTGCTTGGTGATGATATGTACAACATGTCAATCCATAAGGAAGGTCCATGGGTCATGGTGATTTGGAATTTTGAGGGAGATGTTAATGATGCAACATGAGTGCCACATGTCACGCCAGGTGGTAGGTATACAGTGACAACAATAACTGAGGTGGCAGGTGAGTGGATAAATATCCACCGTTGATTGGAGATTATTGACATTAGGATGTCTGAGTGCGGGGTTACTAGGGGACATTGATGGAAGGAAACCAAGAGGTTATCTAGGCCATAGATCGGTGAATAAGAGAGATTAAATATCATCCATGGATTATCGTGGGTTCCACCTATTCACTTAACATGAGAATGAGGATGAGAGACTTGACTACCGTGCGAGTTAGAGACTATAAAGCGATCAGGGCCATTGATTGGTAAACTCTGAGGGTTGTCAAACATACCAAAGTGCGTATTGATCAGAGTGTTCCATTTAGAGTGGAATGTGAATTCAATGGAGAAAACTATGATGGAAAAGGAAGACACCAAATGAATATGAGCAGTTGATTCGGAGGGCTCGATGCACCGGGTGGTAGGTGTCATGCCAATGCCACATCATTTGACACAAGTGATAGTGAGCCACGTGGTAGTGAGGTGGATTTTTTCCAATGAAGGCCTAAGGAACTTTAGAAGGCCAAAATTTTTGATCCAGAGATTAGTTTTGAGAATGGTGGCAGTTGTTGGAAAGCTCTTGACGAGCAAAATATGATGGTGCCCTCAAGAAGTGGCTTTGAGGCGGTTGAGGAAAAGTGAAATTTTAATGCCCCATCCCTTAAAAAGGTACTTAGGGGGTTGGGGTTATTACAAAGTGGTATCAGATTAGAGTTCAAACACTATGCCTGGATGGGCCAGAGATCAGTCATAGGACTGGTATATTAAGGCTAAGATGAGCCAATTGGAATGATTTTCTCCTCGTTAAAAGTTTATTTATTACCTGCACACATTCCTTGATAAGAAGGACTGTATATTGAAATCTCGTTTTGGTATTTTTTGCAACAGAAGAGTTGTTTTCACGTGATGGATTGATAATTTCTCCTACAAGAGTGGGAATACGCTGACAAGCCTTAATTGTTGAACCTAAATGTGAATGGATGAAAATGGAAGAATCTTGTTAAAGGTTGTTTAAGTTCAAAGAATGAATGAATTGATTGTTGTAATGATGGTTTGTTGGAGCCCTGGAAATTATAATTTATTCTTAAATAAAAGACTAAACCATGTATGTGTAATTCCTCATGATCATATGACTGATGGAAAATTGTAAGGTCAGTTACTTGACCTATAATGATTAGAACCTATAGATGGGATAACTTGTTTAAGAAAAATAAAGGGGAGTACTTTGGACTATTGATAGTCCTTGTTATCACTCTATAAATTGATTTGGCTGAGGAAGCAAATCACAAAGGTAACCACAAACCACTTGGAAACTGTAAGCTAGCCCTTCTAGTTTCAGAGAGGGCTCTCTCTTTCAAATCAATCACTAAAAGGACTGATTTGGATTTATGCTCGAAGGATAGATCTCTAATTTTGAAATGAATTTAATAAGTTGGTGGTAGAGCAGATTGAATATCCATTGGGCAATGGAGTCGTAAGATCAAAGACTAACAAAGGAATGAACACTCGTTAATTGGAAAATGTCTTATCAGAGGCAAGCTAGAAAACATTCCTTTATACCAATTAAATGTCGTTGTAGTGGAAAATTTAGAGAGGAAACACTAATCCATTAGGACATCTATCAGGGATGAATCCCAAGGAAATTATAATAGAAACAGAGAAGGAAAATACATTCCTAGAGCATCAGATTTAGATGAGTTCATACACATGTATTTCACTTTAATATATACAAGAAAACATAAAACATGAATTGATTAAGACAATGTAAAAATATGCACAGTAGGAGCACAAGGATAAATGAGGAATAATCACATTCTAATGACAAGTTCCAGGTACTTCTGATTCAACAATTTGCATCAGTCTTAGAAAATGGTTTACAATGCACCCAATAAATTCTCCTCACACACTCCACACCTTTAAGCTGATGTTGCTCCATAAAATATATACAAAAATTATCCTCCTATCCTCCTATCCTCCTAAATTCAAATTCAACAACTTTTCTAAGTTAAGCTACAATTATACATATTTTGGCATCAAAATCTAAACAAACTACTAAAAACAAGGAGTCAAACTTGACTCATTTATTACATCATAACCACTTGACAAAAAAGGTGTTTGAATCCCTAATATGGTGATATTTGACCTTGGTGCTCATTGAATATGAAATGGCACCTCTACTGATCCGTCCATGCTGATCTGGACACATTCTGTATGCTCTGTCATAGTTGCGGAGCAAGGTTGCTACGCAACAGTAACCTACAGGAAATTTGGCTTGGTGAAATTATGGAAAATAGGCCTCAATGATCATTTCATATATTCCAAGCCATGATATATGTGAAAAAATTGAGAGAGGTTTTTGTTATTGGGTCTGTTCTTGACAAAAACATCTTTGGTTTTTCAAAATTTCCTCTTAATATTCTCGGAATATGTGCCCAAAAATGATGACTAAAACATGAAATCATTAAATATTGAAATCTCGAAAAATAGGCTGTAAAGATCCATTCAGATATCCCAGACCATAACATCTGTGAAGAAACGAAGATATGTTTTTTTTATCTGGTCCATTCGTGAAAAAAATCTCTTTTAGTTTTGAAAAATTCATTTCCATTTGGTCGAAAACCAAGTTTTAAGTTTACCACTAAAACAGTAAAAAACTCAACATCCCTTATCACAATTTCATAGTAAGGTTTCTCCACAATAGTAACCTACATGAGAAGTGCGACACAGTTACGCAATAAGGTTGTTGCACAATAGTAACCTACATGAGAAGCATAGCGCAGTTGCACAACAATTGATCTTCTTGAAATTTTCTTTCTTTTCTTGATCTGGATTGATTGATGGAGATGTTAATGATAATAAAAAACTCAAAATCATGGCAAGGTGCCCAAGAACCCTTTCTTTCCTTCAAAAAACATGTTTGCTTCTCACATCTTAAATCTTTGACATATGTAAACTGCCATGAAGAGTTCACTTTTACTTCCTAATTGATAAATTCTTTAAGTTGATGTAGTAAATGCTTATCTCATTATCACATTGATATATCCCATTCCATACTTTGACAAGAACCTCATACTGCTACTCAAAATAGATTGATATAGTTGTGTAGTGTGCCTATTGCGCAACTGTGAATTTTTCCTTCACAAATCAAAACTGAGATTTTCAATGTGTAGAAGGGAAAAAACATGATCATGTATAATGATCCATCAAACATAATAGCATTGTGCATAAGAATACCATCCAAATCTAAAACAACAACTGGAGAGTGTGGAATCAAGGTTGTTTGAAAGTGCGCAACGTCATGTGCAGCGTCCCCTGTAGTATGTACGCAAAAAAAAATGCAACGTTTGTAGATGCACAACGAGCTTGGATTGAAGATTCTGAATTTGCAGATGAAGAGAGAGATATATGGGGGTTTCTTCACCTGGAGGATGAACAATTTGAATGATAAATCCAAAATAAACCATCAATTGTAACCATCATACCTCATTGTACCTTAATACTCAATTGCACAACATTAGAAAGTTGCGCAACAACTTGTGCAATGCTATAATTTGATTGATGATGCCACATGGCTCCAATGGATTTGAGCTTATGAAATCTTTAGGACCATGACAAGACTGACTACAAATGACTTGAATTGACCTCATGATCTTTCATTTGAATCTTTAGTGATATGAAAATCCATACCTTTGGCACCAAGACCATATGTTTCACGACTCAACTTTATTTTATGACCTTACTCAAACACATCTATCAATCACAAACCCATTGACTCATAACCTAAGAGAAGTCATGCCATTGTCTTTATGAGACCAAAGCATGAATTTACCCTATCATACATTTTTTACTCACATCCTAACAACCTATTTATAGGACACTAACAATCCTCATAAAAAAAGTGAAGTGATATAGGCACATGAACAAGTTTATGAGCTCATGGATGTACTAAGGAAAAATCTATATGTGTATTAATCTAAAGGCATGTCTATGTATGTGAGTGCAAAAGGAAGACAACTGCAATACATTTTCACTATAGGCATAGGTAAAATGCTTGGTTCACAAGGAGATGTAATGCATATGGTCATGAATGAGCATGAATATAACATACTTATAGACTTGCAATAGTCTGTTACTAGTTGTGAGATATAGGGTTGTCATGAATCATTTTGGATAATGATGATACGATAATAGTATAACAGTTAATAGTATGAATATGAATGTTGATGATGTTATTAATTATAGCCTTATTAAGATAAGGCAAAGGATCGGTAAAATTGCTGACCCAAAATATGGTAAAACGGAGTGCTTGAACATTCTTAGGAGATCATTAGATTAGATAACATCCAGAGAAGGATGGTGGCCATATGGGTGTGGCTTAGTATGCTCAAGTAATAGTGAAAGGGAATTTTGGAAAGGATTTCCTTAATAAAGATATGTTGACTGGAAGCGATTTGAGGCATGAAGAGAGATGGATATTGGCATTTTACTGCCCAGGGTAATGTTGTAATTACCTATTTGTATTTTTCTGAACTACATAATATTTTTATAGAAGATTAACAAGGGTGATCTATTGTTATTTGTTTCCATGTAAAGGGGGGTAGCATAATTATAATTAGGCTTGTGAAGATTAACCATGAGAATGACTGTAAAATATCCTCAGAGAAGGATTGATATCAAAATTAAAAAAAAAAAAAACTACCAATGTGTATGAATAACATGGAAAAAGGTGCAAGCGATGGACCTGTATGCCGATGTCCATATATGTATATATGTATGTACTAAGGTGTTGGCCCTCGACCAAGTTTTGTGAGAACATTGGTCATGTTTGACCATTTTTGGGACTTCAATAGGCAGGGCAAAGATGGAGCATCCAGGCGAAGCTGAGATCGCGCGATCTTTCTTGTTTTGCGGACTTTTTGGGATTTTAGGGTTTATGTAATGGGTATGGGATGTCGGCCCATGGGTTCACCCATGTTTAGGCCTTTTTGTAATGTATAAATAAGTATATAGGACTTAGAGCAAAGTTTGTCTAAGTTTGTCCAAGTTGGCTTCATGCAAGAATATGTAAAGTTCTAGCTAAATGCAAGTGATTGTAAAATTCTTTGTGCACCAAATGTGTAAGACTTTGTCCTAATAAGGAGTTGTCCTAATAAGGAGTTGGCTCTGTGCCTTGACCTTATTCTAGGAAGGAGGATCTAGAGGGCTGCACGCAGATCTCCTGTCCTCTACAGAACTGGGCTCTGTGGATCTATGCACAGTAGCAGATGGCTGTAATAGATTGAGGAAGACTAATAAAGAAGAAGAAGAAGTTGGTGGACTTATCACCACACTGGGGTGAACCACGTATATCCTGTGTTGATGTGCTTTGTGCAATGTTGTTTATGTTTTTTATGTGTTTATCTTCTTAGTGCACTGATCTTTATATATGTTAGATAGATGCATGGATGCTTAATATGGTAAATGAATGCTAGATCTGAGTTAATGCTATGTGCTAAGCAATTGGAAGTGTGTGATCTGCTCATTACTACATTGTTCTGTACTTAGGGTTTAAATCTGTGATGTGAATGGGAATTAAAAACTAATGCATTTTTTTTAGCTAAGTGCTATGTTAAGTATTGTGATCACAGATCCATGTCCCAGCTAGGTTGTAGACACCTGATTCCTACAAAACCCCCTGCCTCTACCTCAGGTGAGAATTCATCTACTTTGCAGGTGTTGCCAAAAGGGCCAATAGTTAGGGTTTTGTTGGTGCACTGTTAGAGTTGAACCTTGGGTCTACCCATGTGCCAACAAATGGTTCCATTGCTGGGACTTGAAACTATGATTGCTGGGAACTAAAGAAAAGAGAAATTTATGTGTGTAGATATGTTGTTGTAGTGTGCAATATTCTACTTGAATTGCGAAGCTCTGTGCTAAGAAAGGAACCTAATTTGAAGAAAATAGGTAAGATATTAAAGCTTTGTGCTTTGATAAAGGTAATATAAGTGGAAATTTTTTCTTTGAAAGTATGAATCTAGGTATGTTTGATAGATTTTGTCCTAGTCTAAAAACTAGGGAACATCTAGAAGAAATAATTGATCCAAATAAATTTGATAGAAATAGAGAAATATATGTTATTCCTATGCATAAAAAGAATTTTTGGACTAACAAGTGGATGCAGGAACCTAAAAGGTTTTTTGCAAATTGCAGGTCCATCACTGTGATCCCAATGCATAGTATAGGAAAGGCTAGGGATCATTTAAAAGAAAGAGAGGATTGACACAATGTTATAATTGTAGAAGACCGAGACATATTGCTAAGGAATGCCCTGTTATAGGCCCTATTTGTCTTTGTTGTAAATCTATTGGTCACAAAGTTGAGGATTTCCCTAGAATGCTTTCCAAAGTTGAAAAGATGAACATGAGACAAGAAAAGTATGAAGAAGGTCAAGGGACTAAGGATATGTTAGAAAACCACAAAGAATCAGAGTCTATGTTATTACAACTGAAGGAAACACTGAATGATCATAGAGACATCAGTTTAACCGAGATCTTAAAAGAGAAGTAGTGCATAGAAACAACAATAGAAGACTTCGACATAGACTGTGTCTTGGATGAGGAAACACACGTGAATATTATGCCAGAAAACACTTGGGAAATTTTGGGAAAGCCTGCTATGGTTCCTGGTTCCTTCATTGGGAAGAATAGGATTGTTTAAAGGAAATATGATAACCTTATGTGGAAGAATTACTAATGTACCTATGATTGCTCATGGAACATCCACTGAAGAAGAATTTGAAGTTATTAAGTTTGTTGAGAATAACGCCCTGTTTGCACTTTTGTTAGGAAATACTTGGATTGAGAAAGATCAGATCTGAGGGAAAGTAGAGGAGGAAGCTACAGAACAGAAAAAGCAAAAATTAAGGGAATTCATAGCCAAAAAAATAACATGAGTAATAGAAGAGCAAGAGGATAAGTCAAAGCAATAGAGGGCCAGAGAATTATCTGTCGAAGTTGAAAGAACACAAGAAGGCTTAGAGAACCTGTCCATGTAGGAAATAAGTGCATTCACCCCGGAAATAGTAAGAGAAGCAGTATTACCTTTGAACCCTATGGAAGACCCTCAACAATGTGAAGTTACTACACTAAGGGAAGATAAGAATAATAATGGAAAGAGGAATCCAGAGACTGATATCATAGGAAAGAAGGTCATAAATCTTCGTAAGAAGAAAGAAAAATTAGAAAAACTGTAGGAAGTTCTAGAGAATATTTTGTAGAAGGCAGGCTTGCAAAACCTGAACCTCGCCAGAATAACAGAAGCATGCAGAATGGGACTTTGCCAAGGTGAATCTATATTACTGTTGGAGGCTTCCCGACCGTTAGAATGACGCTCCAGAATGGCTAGAAATGCAGTTATTGACGGAAAGATCATCATTGGACCGTTAAGACCACACCATAACGGATGGATACGTATTGATTGACACATTCATAGCCGTTGGAGGACTCCATTACGACATTTCTTATTTAAACCGTTGGCTGCTGTGCTGGGACCACTTTTTGCAAACTAAGATATTCAAGCTAACAAAGAATTGATTACATGTCACGATGTGTTATCTAGACCTCGCCATCCATTGATTACCATGTATTTCTATTCGCCTACCTGATCGTCGCGATTACAAGTGTGAATATTGGGCAAGCATAACACACTAGAGAAGTATGTAGAGGATATTTTGATATACCTCATGGATGAGAAAGTCATGTCTATAGGAATACAGGCATCATCGACAAGTGGATTGCAAGCATCCCCCTCGACCAGATGAAGGTCTAGTTGAATCGTGACTGAGAAAAGAAGAAAACACCATGATGATCTGGCTAACATGAAGCAGATCCCATCGGTCTTGCCTGACTACACCCAGCCTTTGGCTGGTGTAGTTAGCCGTGACAGTGTCCTGATTGACTTTGAGTACACGCTTATCACTGCGTACCTCCCAAATGGGATACACGTAGTTGGACCCCAGTTGGGATTGATCCCATCTCTCAAGAGCAACGACTTCAACCTCAGAGACCGAAAGAACTATGCGATGCTCGCATCGCATAGGTACTTGATGAAGACAACTTGGAAGAGTCCTAATATAGTTCCCTAGCCATGGATTAAGGATCTCACGCGCTCCATGATCTTGAACGTGATGAAGATCCCCCACTTCGATCGACATTAGGAGGTTAACGCTTGCATTAAAATCCTCATTTCATGCTATCATGGAGGGTATCTGTGGCTTGAAATAAATGTGGCTGTGGATCTAGGGTTGATGCACTTGATGACAAGACTAAGCATGCAGGGACCAGACCCTCACCAGTTCTACCTAGGGAAGATGTCAGATCGCTCCTTGGCACATCGTATAAAGGAAGCCTATGGCGATGTAGATAAGGGAAAGTGAGGCTACAAGGTAGCCTCTATCTAGGATGGAGTAGTGCGCTTATCTTGTCAACTTATTGATGGCAAGCTCGTTTGAAAGAACCATCTGACACAGGTCACAGGGTTCATAGTCGACCTCGCAGGAAAGTGTGTCGAAGGAATGCAGATGAACTGGGTGATTTACCTCGTCAATGATTTGGAGAAGGACTTCCATAAAACACAAGACCAAGGATACAAATTTCATTTCGATTGGTTACTGATTTTAATCGCATTTTTCACCTGGAAAATGATGGAAGGAGCAACCTTCCCGAAAGTTGAGCCATCAAAACCGTTTTCAGCGAGGTTCACTACCTTGTGGTATACAAACGATATGGTGAAGAAGTGGCATTTAAACACTGTCTTCCATGCTTATTACCTACAACTGAAGCACCCCATTGAATCATTCCCCTGAATGACACTGAATACACTCCACCAGTACAGGCCGCTAGAAAAGTTCCGCATGGACTGACACTTCATCTACATCACCATGCACAAGGATGAAAGTAAGGAGGATCTACAATCCTACTATAAATTGACCAATGAAGATATGGCAGAGATCACTAAGTAATGGCCAGTACCGGTCGAAGATGTAGAACTCTCCGACCTTGACATCATTGGAAGTCCTTTGGTCACCCACACTGAGTATGAAGGACAAAGCAGCACAAAGAAAATTAATAAAAAGGATGAAGTCCAAGACATAGAAACTAATGAGGAGGACAACACATCAGATGAAAGTAGGCCTAACTTACCTACAGAAGGAGGAGGAGATGAAGTGAACCAAGAGGAAGGAGGGGAAGACAAATAAAAGAAAGACAAAGGCAAATCCACACCGCCGAACGACCCCCTCACCACAACAAAAGCATCACAGAATAGGAAGGTTTCCTTGGAGAAACCTTCGGCTAGAAAGAAGGCTCATGCCAACAAGTCTTAGTTGAAGAATGTGCTCATAATGCATGATATTGATCTCATCATCATAGCCATAGAGGACGCTTCAGAAGACATCTTGCAAAGACAGGGAGAAAAGCAGGAGTCGATCTATGACATAATAGAGAAGGAACTCAAGGACATCCAACAAGCTATCCATTAGAGCCATGCAGTTCCTACTACGCCATCTTCAACAACAAGTGTATAATTGGGGGATGAGACCACCCAATTGTGAAGGTTAGCAGATGCGAAAGAGGCTCAACTTCGTCGAGGCCAAGAAGAAAAGGAACATGCTACAGAAGCCATGAAGAAAGAAAAGGAAGAGGCCTTAAAGAAACTTCGAGTTGCGCAACAGGAGAAGGATTAAATTAGGGAAATGTTCAAGGAGGAAAAAGAGAAGATGCAGAAAGAAAAAGACCAGTTGCTTGCAGAGCAGACTGTGGTCAAAGAGGTAGTAACTGGAGCACTTCTCTCTATGTCAGGCTTGGCATAGGAGGAACCATATTCAACTGAGATGCAAGTGGGGAAGCTCTCCAAAGCCATTCAACAACTTCAAGCAAGAGTAATGGATCTAGAAATCCAAGCAGTGCCGAGCACTCCATAAGAAGTGCACGATCATAGGGAAGAATATGCTAGTAATGCAGTAGAATGAATCAGGGCATTGGCCTCAAAGTGTAAATAATTAAGTGATCAAAGTGCGCAGACCTATGAGCACCTTGCAGAAGATATAGACCTGAGGAAATTGAAAGCACAACTCCAAGAGGTGAAGCAGTAGGCGTCCACCGTACAAGCATAAATGAAGCTGCTTAGTACAATTGAGAAGATGAAAAGGTCACATGAACAACACGTAGTCTAGCAGTAGGTCACTGCCATACAAAGCAGAGTTATGAAGGTTAGATAGAGACTCCAACCAGTGTAGGATGAAGCCTGCACGCTTTTTGAAGAAATAGAAGGACAAGGCTCACAGATGGAATAGGTGGTCGCAACAGTGGAACTACGCCTGGAAGGTCCTATCATCGTGCAAGTAATTCAGGAGTTCACTGAGTAGGAGGCTCTAGTGAAGAAGAAAGTCGAGTCAGCTTGAGCTAAGCTCGAGGCCTTCGAAGTAAAGTTACCCAGATCAGAGTGGCTCAAGATGAGTCACAGGTGAGTGTTGGGGGTCTGTTGGTCCTCGACCAAGTTTTTAGAGAAAATTGGTCATGTTTGACCATTTTTGGGACTTCGATAGGCTGGTCGAAGATGGAGCACCCAGGCAAAGTAGATATCGCAAGATCTCGCTTGATTTGTAGACCTTTTAGGATTTTAGGGTTTATGTAACGGGTATGGGATGTTCAACCATGTTTAGGCTTTTTTGTAATATATAAATAAGTAGATAGGCCTTAGAGTGAAGTCTGTCTAAGTCTGTCCAAGTTGGCTTCATGCAAGAATATGTAAAGTTCTAGCTAAGTACAAGTGAGTGTAAGAGGCTTTGTGCACTATGTAAGACTTTGTTCTAATAAGGAGTTGGATCTGTGCCTTGACCTTATTCTAGGAAGAAGGATCTTGTAGGCTGCGTGCAGATCTCCTATCCTCTATGTAATTGGGATCTGTGGCTCCATGCATAGTAGCATATGGCTCTAACAGATTGAAGAAGACTAATAAATAAGAAGAAGAAGTTGGTGGACGTAGCCCCACACTGGGGTGAACCACGTATATCCTGTGTTGATGTGATTTGTGCAATGTTGTTTATGTGTTTATCTACTTAGTGCACCAATCTTATATATGTTAGATAGATGTATGGATGCTTAGTATGGTAAATGAATGCTAGATCTGAGTTAATGCTATGTGCTAAGAGATTGGAAGTTTGCGATCTGCTCATTACAACGCTGTTCTGTACTTAGGGTTTAAATATGCGATGTGAATGGGAGTTAATAACTGATTCATTTTTTTTAGATAAGTTCTCTATTAAGTGTTGTGATCATAGATCTATGTCCCAACTAGGTTGTAGACACCTGAGTCCTACAACCCCCCCTACCTCTACCTCAGGTGAGACTTCATCTGCTTCGCAGGTGTTGCCGAAAGGGACGATAGTTAGGGTTTTGTTGGTGCATTGTTAGAGTTGAACACTGGGTCTGCCCCTATGCCGAGATAAGGGCATGGTATGACTACCTGAATAAGTGAGGTGCGAGGCAATATTTTCACTTGCCTGGATTGAAAATTCCATGGATGCATGGCTAACTCTATTTTGAAGGGTCATGGTTGTTTTGTTTTGAATATTAGCTTGAGGAGGGTGTACTCCATTCCTCAGAAAAATATGGTTTTAATTGTTGAAGGTGTAGAAGAGCGAAAATTCTCTGATGTAATAGGATAGAATGCTCTACTGTCATAAAATAAGGAAATATGATTTTTTCTTTGAAGATTGCATTAGAAACCTTATAATGAACGGTCCGGATTTACTATGAAATTACAATATACATTTACAAATAAAATTTTCCTTCAAGGGCTTTGCCCCTGAACCTCGCAGGGGGGAAAGCCCCCATAACCCCCCCCACGTGGAGGGGTGTATATTATTCCAGGGTGTACAATCTTCATTGGGTATAAACATAGCTGAAAACAAAGACCTATGAAACATGAAGATAATCAGGCTCCACAACGAACAATCTCCCACTTGGAGACTGATCACAACAAATCCATTGATGTTGTACATGCTAGCCTATACTCCACCTTGGGCTTGGAAACTTTCTCATATTCACTTTCATGCTTGAATACCATCTTAAACCGAGCAAGGACTTAGTTTCTCCCTGGTGACTCCCTTTGTTAACATGTCTGTAGGATTCTAGCTAGTGTGTTTCTTTTCCAACTTGAAATGTCCATCTTCCAAGACAGATCATTTGAAATGGTACCTGAGTTTCATATGATTAGTATTTGAATGGAAGGATGATTTCTTTGCAATATGAATGACATTCTCATTGTCACAGTACAACCTTCTATTCTCCTTCTTCTTTCCTGATTCCTCCATAAACCTATATAACCAAATCATTTCTTTACTAGCCTCTGTAGTAGCAACATACTCTACTTCTGTTGTTGAAAGCGCAACAACCTTTTGTAGTTTTGAAATCCAACTTACTACTATTCCACCTATAGTAAAAACATACCATGTGCTATCTTTATCACCTGCCATATATGAATCAACATATCCATCTAGAAAAATGTTTGAACCTTCAAAACATAATGCATGAGTAGCAATACCTCTCAAATACTTGAGAATCCACTTTACTGTCTCCCAATGTTCTTTACCTGGATTATTCATATACCTGCTCATAACTCCCACTACATGTGAAATATCTGGTCTTGTGGAAACCATCTTATACATCAAGCTGCCAACTGCTGATGAATAATGGACCCTAGACATGTATTCTATCTCCTCCTGTGTCTTGGGACACATTTTCTTTTTTAATTTGAAATGGTTGGCCAAAGGTGTACTAACTGGTTTTGCATTCTGCATTCTAAACATATCCAACACCTTCTCTATGTACTCACCCTGAGACAATGTCAATTTGCGATTTTTCTTGTCTCTTGTTATTATCATACCAAGGATTTTCTTTGCAGCACCCAAATCCTTCATTGCAATTGAATTACCTAATTTCTTCTTGAGAAAATTTATATCCTACATATTACAACCTACAACAGGCATGCCATCTGCATACAATAGCAAGATAATATAGCTTCCATTTTCTAGCCTTTTAAAATAAACACAGTTATCATAATGACATCTACTATAACCTTGTTCTGTCATAAACCTGTCAAACTTCAAATACCACTGCCTTGGAGATTTCTTTAGGAAATACAAGCTCTTCTCAACCTACATACCAAATTTTCCTTCCCTTCGACCTTATACCCATGTGGTTGTTACATATAAATCTTTTCCTCCAAATCCCCATGGAGAAAATTTTTTTTTACATCTAACTGTTCAAGATGTGAATCTTTTACTACCACAAGACTTAAAATAGTCCTAATTGAATTCATTTTAACAACAAGATAAAATATTTCATTAAAATCTATACCTTTCTTTTGTTCAAACTCCTTTACAACAAGTCCATCCTTGTACCACTTTTTGCCTCCATATTGTTCCTTCAACTTGTAAAACCATTTATTCTACAATGCTCTTTTTCCTGCAAGAAATCGAACCAAGTCCCAAGTTTGGTTATTTACCAGAGAATCCATTTCCTCTTTCATGCCTTGCTCCCACTTCTTTTTAGTGTCTACTTGCATTGCCTCTTCATAACATTCTAGTTCACCAGAATCAGTTAACAATAAATAATACAATGAAGGAGAGTATCATTAATGGGGTCTACTTAACCTGATAGATATTCTAACAACCCTTGCAGGAGTTCGAGGTACATGTTTCTACTATTTTTGTACATTTTGATTTTCTGGTGCATTTGGAATTTCATTTTCAGTGATCTCATCAAGCACTGTGTATTCTGGTTTTTCTCTTTCCTGTTTCTTTCTCTACAACTGATCTTTGTACATGACCTTCTAATTGAATATGACATCTCTACTCCTAATTATTTTGTGATTTTCAAAATCCCATAAGAGATAACCAAAATCATTAACACCATATCTAATAAAGGTACACTTTTTTTTATTTTTCCTCAATCTTTGTTCTATTTTCTTTATCAATATGGACAAATGCTTCACAACCGAAAGTCTTCAAAAAAGAATCGTTTACCTTTTTACCTGTCCATGCCTCCTCTAGAATTCCACCATCCAAAGATCTTGAAGCTCCTCTATTTATTAAGTAAACAATAATATCTACAACATCTTCCCATACTTGTAAGGGAAAACCAACATGCAATCTCATACTCCTTGCATGCTCCATGATTGTCTTGTTCATCCTTTCTGACACACCATTTTCTTGTGGTGTTCCTGGAACTATATTCTTTCTACGAATACCATGGTATGAGCAATAATCATCAAACTCCTTGCTGCAATATTCATCTCCATTGTCTGATATGAGACACTTCAACCTTTTTCCTATCTGATTCTCAACCAAAGCTTTCTGTTTCTTAAAAGTATCGAAGACATCATATTTTTGTTGAATGCAATAAAACCACGTTTTTCTAGTTGCATCATCAATAAAAGTAACATAATAATGAGATCCACCAAGAAATGATACCTGATATGGTCCCCATACATCTGTATGCACAAGCTCTAAACTTTCACTCTTCTTTTATTTTTCGACTATGAGAAATACGACTCTCTTCTGTTTACCATAAAAAAAATGCTCACAAAAATCCAAATCAATTTGTTTAAGATCTGGAAACAAATTTCTTTTGTGAAATATCTGTATCCCCTTCTCACTCATGTGTCCAAGACTATGATGCCAAAATGCTGTATCCACTCCTATAGAAGCTAAAGAGATAGAAGAATCAATATTTCTAGTACACAAATACAATGTACCTACCTTCTCTCCTTTTTCTATCATAAGTGATCCTTTGGTGACCTTCCATGCATTATCTGTAAATATAGATATACAACCTTCACTTTCCAATTGCCCTGTTGAAATTGGATTTTTCCTTAGATCTGAAACATGTCTTACCTCTTTTAACAACCAATGGTTTCCATTCCTTTGATTTACTTTTACCTTTCCCATTCCAACAATTTTTCATGGTGCATAATCACCCAAATGAATCTGTCCAAAATCACCTTGAACATAATATAGAAAGGGTTTCCTATGGGGTGTGGCATAAAATGAAGCCCCCGAATCTACTACCCAAGACTCATAAATATTATCTACAGAAAGAATCAAAGCATCTTGTAACACATCACCTGTTACATTTGCTTCCTGATTTTTTTGTTGTTGTCCATCTCTTTGCTTCTCTGGAGCTCTGCAGTCTTTCTTTAGATGTCCTTTCTTTCCACAATTCCAACACTCTATATTTCCCAATTTGGAATTAGATCTCCCCTTCCTAGAATTCCCGTAGTTCCATGAGCTCTTTCCTCTATCCTTTTGTCTTCCCCTATTCTCCATGTTTAACAAATTACCTGATGTCTCACTTGTACTTTTTCATCCCATTTCCTTGCTAAGGATAACAGCAACAACATCATCAAATTAAAGTGTTTGAACTAGAGACAAAGTTACTTACATCCATGACCAAGCCATTCCATCTTTCTGGTAATGAGAACAAGATTAGAAGAGCCCTGACCTTATCATTAAAGTCCACTTTTACAAAACTTAGCTGATTAGTAACCATATTAAATTCAATTAAATGATCTGCAATAGACCCACCTTCTGACATATTCATATTAAATAATCTCTTCATTAGAAATGCCTTATTGGACACCGAGGGTTTTTCATACAGTTTATCCAATGTGTCCATCAACTCCTTCGTTGTCTTTTCTTTTGAAATATTGAATGCAACCGACGCTACCAGGCTCAGTCGTATTGTTCCTAGTGCCTTTCTATCAAGAACCTCCCATTCTTCATCCTTCATGGCCGTCAAATTCTTTGCTATTCTACCCAATGGTAGGAATTGATCCTTCTGATATAAATAATCTTCCATCTGCATCTTCCATAACTGTTATTTTTTGCCATTAAATTTATCGACCCTAAACTTTCCATATTTTGCCATTTATTTCACTCGAACCAGGAACCCTCTTTTCCTGCAAGTTACCTTTCACTCTGATACCAGTTGTTAGATAAACAAGATCACAAATAAATAAAATAAAAGCAAATGGAGAAATAAACATAAAATATACACAATACAATAGATACATAGATATACATGGTTCACCCAGTGTGGGCTACGTCCACTCGAGAAATTTTCAGGTCCTTCCTTTTTATTATCTATCAAATGAAGGGATACAACCTACAACACACCCATTGTAACTTACTCTTATTTATCTCATAATATCATCTCTCATAATACAATATTCACAATGATACACAACCGCAATACAATTCCCTCATAAAAGAGGGTTGCCTTCTAGGGAAAAACACCTTAACATAACTTCTACCATCAGATATATGACCTTATAATGAACGGTCCAGATTTACTATGAAATTACAATATACATTTACAAGGAATTTTTTTCTTCAGGGTCTTCTTTCTCGAATCCCCGGACCCCCCAGTCGGGGGGACAAGCCCCACGAACCCCTTAAGGGAGAAATCCCCCCATGCAACCCTCCTACATGGAGGGGTGTACAATATTCCAGGGTGTACAATCTTCATGGGGTATAAAAATGATTGAAAACAAAGACCTATGAAACAGGAAGATAATCATGCTCCACAACCAACAATATTCCTTATGGAATACTAAGTCAAATTTTAAAATGATAAATCTAATGCTAACTCATGGTTGACATCATTTCAGGTGATGATAGAAATACAATGAGGAAGTTGCATGCTAAGACAGTTCCATGTGGAGGAACTAAGTGGGGACTCTGTCAGGAGAACAAATCCATGTAAGATAAGGATTGTTGGAAACTTGACAGTAGGATGTAAACATAAGTGTATAAGAATCCTGGATTAGATTTTAAATAAAGCATGTGCAAATGAAGGACAACCACTTTGATTTCCATTTAAGGTAAATGGACATGGATGTATTGTAGTGAATTTGAATTTGTGGGCTAACATTGATGTTTTAGTATGACAATTTCTTTCAAGGAAGGAGATCTCTCTAAATGAGGACATGTCAAGATAAACTTGACCGAGAACTACTCAAGGAAAGGGAGCAACCAAGTCCCCAAAAGGGGCAGAGTACATATAACATAGAGAAAGGGGGAATACCCTTGCTCAAAATATCTAAAAATTGGTTTGGCATGGTTATATGCCTTTGACCAATTTGTGTAGACCAACCAAATTTAAAGCATGTGGTTGCAAGAGCAACTTGGTTGATGCCATGTTATAAATATGGCTTGAGGGTTGAAGGAAGAAATCAACCATGCTGAGAATTCAACTTGTATAGAGGAGTTAAAAAAAGGGAGAACCTCTTGGATCTTTTCTTGATTAATGTTTATGTTTCCTTAGGATGAGGAATTGAAGTGATGGTTTTATAGATGTTTTTGGCAAGAATGTTGATGGTTGTATAACAAGAGACAACTAAAATAGTTTCTTAATGTTTTCATCTAGTGAACACATTGAGGAATAATGCAATAGAGTGTAACAAGATATGCTAGGACATATATGAAAACATTTTGCTTATACCAAAAAGTGCTGGAACATTCATATTTTGATTTTACCTGAAAAACAATATAAATGTGATTTTATTTTCTATGCATAGTAAAATTGGATTTCTTGAGGAGACAACCACCAATGGTGAACAACCTTAGGGAGAGGTAAATGCAATAAGTTTGATGCTGATTGAAAAAGGAACCTATGAGTTCCCTAAAGAACCACTAATGAGGTAAACTTAGAAGTTTGTTGGTATCAAGGCAGGTATAAAGTTATCATGCTTTTTGGCATGAGGTTTGAGGAGGGATTGGGTTAGGTACCTCTCGAAATAATTTATACTTTAATAATTAAAATTAAAGTTGATTGAATGGTGTATGTCATTGGAACCAAAGATGAGTGTGATTTAGGAAAAAATAACTTGAATAAAAGAGGGGAGAACCTCTGGTAGTCAAGGATGTTTACAATACTTGCATGAAAATTCATGAAGAAATGTGTCATGAATGCACAGGCCAATCAAGAATGATCAAGAACAAGAGTGATAATAATTAGCATGTTGATTGAATGCATTCATATGAGATTGTGATTTCATACTACTTTATGTTGATTTGAGGTTAAGGCCAGTTGTTGCAGAAACTATACTCCTGCTGTAAGGATTAATGTTGATGAGGTAATCATGTGGTAAGAGATTGGTTGAGTTCCAACACACGAGGGAAAATTGCCTAATATGAAACATGGTACCTTGGAATCAATGCAAGGGTGCATTGTGTGTGAATGTGGCCATGGACATTGACACATTGATTAGATTCATTTAATGTCTAATTGCATTTGGAAAATTTTGGATGCTGACATGATGCATGTGTGAGGAAAGATATTTCCTTTTCCTTTATATCAATGGATAGATAAAAGTGATTAATTGATAGTATGCATAGTTTTGATATTGTTTTGAAGCCACTGCAAGTGTAGGATGAATATGTATGTGCATGAGAACTAACAAATTGTTTGGTTGTGTGAAGAATGAGTTGTAGGAAGAAGGGTCTTGGATATGGAAACAAAAGTAAGCCCATAAGGAAGACCAATACTTGTTGAGCCAAACTATTATGAGAAGGAAAATCCCATACTTGTGAATCTGGTTTCTGTGTGGGACAGATTTGAAAATGGAAATATGAAATTGGAAATTTTGTGGGTAACAAATTTGAAATTTTTTGATTAAACTGATGATAACATCTCACGAATTGTTGTATGCATGTGATAAAGGTGAGGTGAAATATCTATCCTGGAGGGACATATGATGGTTTTCAAGTTGAGAAAGCATGGAAATGGTTACTGTTGTAACATGAGAACCCTGTGATATGACATGATCACCATAGAGAATGTCATGTTGTGGTAACATGAGATAGAGGGATGCCTCGATAGATCAAGCTAGAGGGATGCCTCAACTGTAAGACTCAGTGAATTCCCTAAAACTCTTCTAGGGTCAGAAATCCTTGGAATGAAAGATGGATCACCCGAGGGACTTTATAGCATAGAAGGGGAGGCCTGATCCTGAGCCTGGAATGTGAGTGACCACAAGGATGAGGAGACTTCGATAACTCTTGATTTAGGATGATTTAGGATCGTGAGTCTAGTATGTCAAGAGAAAAACAATGATCTGAGTAAATGTGACAACCATATGGATGAAAATCCATGAACTACACCGATAAGTACTGTGCTAATATGCCAATTTTCCTCATGAATCATGAACATCCATAAAATGTTTTTGCATAAAATTAGGGTTAATATGATTTCTATTTGAAATTGTTGAAGGCATGTTCTAACAAAGTTAGAGTCTGAGTGAAGACTAGTATGTGAGGAAAAATAAGATAATGCTAAGGTAGATGAAAGATAAAGGCATGGAAGGTATTGTTGAGAAAAGCACCAAGGATGATGTTACTTTTGAAGGGAGAGGGGATTGTAAGACCCCCTTTATAAAACCCTTATTATATGTAATTAATAATGTTAATGATTTTCAAAGCATAGCATATAAATATTGTAATTGTATTTCATTTGATTGAAATGACAACTAGTTGATAGTGGGATGAAGCCTTAAAAGTACTATCCATGATACCACTAGAGTAAATAATGAGGGAACCTATCGAAGGGGGCATCATGATGCTAAAATAACCCAAAACTGCTTGTTGAGACATTATTTTGGAAATATTTAGATTATTTTCCTTAGCCCCGATTTCAAGACAAATCAGTTAATGAGAAGGGATTGGTAGTTGAACAACTAACCAACCCCATGAATATAGGTATGGGACATATGGCTAGGATAGTAGAAGCTTCCAACCAAAGGTACACTAGGGTACCAATTCTGCAGCCCATATTGATCCCACGATTTCCTTTAGATGGAAGGAAGAGGATAGGTCGAGAACCTTCCTATGTGGGGTGTTCAAGAGAAGAATGAACATGTGTAGATGGAAAAGGGAGAGGAGAAAGCAGATGAGATGGGGTTTTGGGATCTGAGAAGAAGATTGGTCTTCCCTTTTCAAAAGTTACCCTAAGAACCTGAGACAAATTTCCCTGGTGGTATCATGGCTTGGAATGGGGGTGGCCTTCTTCCCAAGTGGCTGAGCACATAGAGCCTATGGTTGGGTGGAAAGGAAAAAACCCAAATTCAGTTGGTTGGTTATATTCTTCAATAAACAGATAAGAATTGGAATGCTTTGTTTATAGAGTAAAAGGAACACATTATGCATTTTATTGTATTCACGATGTGCATGTTTGTAAATGATCTGAATGTTCACTGCAAGGTTTGTGTTGAAGTAATGGTAGAATTGAATGAAAGGCTGGTGCTTATGTATGTATCCCTTAAAAGTTTAAGCCTTTAGATTGTATGTCTATTTCATTGCAAGCATTTGTGTTGATTTAAATGTGAGAATGTAAGGAATTGTACATGTTTGACACCCCTAAGCATAAAGAACTTTGAATCCTATTTTGATAGATAAACTGCTCTAGAGGTATGTTGGCTATGAGCTAGGTGAGGTAATGGTAGGGTGTAACCCTGTGAAAACTACAAGCCTATGAATGGGGAGCTTACAAGATATATATTTCCTTTGGAAGGACGATGGAAGGTGTGATATAGAGTGAAGGTATTTTCATAATTAGAGAGTCTTTTCTCTGTGAAATTCCTCACCTTGAAAAGGAAAGTTTGTAGGAGACATAAGTATTAGTTCCAAGTGATGAAGAGAGGATTACCTTAGCCAGTTTTCTGAGTAAGGTGAAGCCCAAGAAGGCTTGGTAATACCTTAGAAAATAATTGAGATAATTCCTGAAATGACCAAGTGCAAATTTAGACTATTAACCTACAAAATCTGTGTGTTTTTCTTCGGAAAGATATCCACTACCGAATCGGTGCAATTCTTTGACCCTGACCGTCGTTCGAGGAATGAACTATAAGAACATTCTAAATAATGGGTTGTAGGAAGGCTCTAATGGAAAGAGCTCTGAGAATAAACATGGGTTGTTGGTATGATTGGGTGAGATGATCCTGACTATCAGTCGTCGGAGTGTGAGTGTAAGGTTGCACAGGGAGAGATCTGAGCCAACAAGAGTTGTTGGATTGAACGGAGAAAGTTCTATATGAATAGTGGACCATTGATGTTAGTCATAATTTGGTTATGGAATGGTCATCAGAGTGGTCAAGCTCAAGGACACAATGGAGCTTCGATGAGGGACACTCCAAGTTAATGACAATTGTTGAATCATCGAAGGATTCGAGGCCAAGAAATCATGGCCGTTGATGGTACTATAATCATGTCAGAGGCTAACGTATTGGAGTGTCTAAGTGCAGGGTCGTAGTAAGGATCCAAAGAGGGAGGCTCTAAATAAAAAATAAACATTGAGTAATTGAAGCACATTCCAGAGAGAACCATGACATCGATTTTGGTTCTTAACCTAACGAAAGGTTAGGCTATCAAAGTGCCAATGTGTCCATAGGGTGACACGTGTCAACCTGTAACTTGTGGAAAGGATCGAGGGTGAGTCCATGTCAGTTTCAGGTCTAGGGGATAGCTCCTTAATCCTAGCCCTCATATCTATAGGTTGAGAGATTTCAACTGTTCATCAGATGGGTGCTAGTTGAAGAGAAGTGTTGGTCTCGAATGGGATTCACTCTAAAGGTAGGAACTCCAAGAAATAACAAGAGTTGTCGATCAAGGAGCAAGAAAGAGGACTCATCCATAGATTTTTATATACAAAGTGGTTAAAGTTTAACACCCAGTCTCCTGGTAGGGAAAGGTTGTGGGGAAAGGTTCTGAATTTCCCTCGTAAGCTTGGAGTAGAGGAGGATGACATTACCCAACAATTTCATAGTGGATAGGTGTCAGTACCTGATGGATGAGCCAAGTGCTCGGTGATGACATGTACACCATGTCAGTCCATGAGGAAGGTACATAGGTCATTGTGATTTGGAATTTTGAGAGAGGAGTTCGTGATGTGGCATGAGTGCCATATGTCATGCCAGGTGGAAGGTATTCAGTGGAAAAAATAACCGAGGTGGCAGGTTAGTGGAAAGATCACAATCATTGATCAAAAGTTATTTCCATTGGTATGTCTAAGTGTGAGGTTACGACATGACTCCGATGAAAGGAATCCGAGAAGTGATCTGGACCATAGATCGACAAATATGAGAGATTCAATCTCATCCATGGATTGTCGTGGGTCCAATGACATGTTCGCTTAATGTGAGAATGAGGATGAGAGACTTAGCTACTATGTGAGTTAGAGATTCTGAAGCGATTGGGCCATTGATTTCCCAACTCTGAGGACTTTCATATCTCTCAAAGTGCACATTGAACAGAGTATTCCAATTGGAGTGGAATGTGACTCCGATGGAAAAGGAAGGCACCAAGTGAATCTGAGAAATTGATTCGGAGGGCCCGATGGGCCAAGTGGTAGGTGCCACATTAGATGGTGCAAGTGATAAGGATCCATGTGGTAGTGAGCTGGTGTTTTATAAATGAAGGCCTATGGAACTTTAGAAGGCCATAAATTTTGACCAAGAGCTTAGTTTTGAGCATGGTGATAGTCATTGGAAATATATTGATGAGCAGAAGACGATGGTACCCTTGAGAAGAGGCTTTGATGTGGTTGAAGAAAAGTGAAATTTTAATACTCCATCCCTTAAAAAGGTACTTAGGGGGTTGGGGCATTACATAGTGTAAGTCCTTAAAATAATAAACAAAGCTAGACTATAAATAAATGAAGTGGATGTTGGAATATTGCGAGTGGGGGTGAATCAATATTACCCTTTTTGCTGAATTAGCTGTTACTTTTATATTTTGTTAATTACCACATTATATCAACAATAGGCTTGTTTGTAAAATCAATTATGTAAATATAATTAATAGGAATTACAAGGATTTTAATGAAGAATAGTAAAGAACACCAATCCTTTTTAGAGCACCAAATCTAGGAGACACAAAGTCCCTTCTTCAGGGCACCAACCCTAGGAAGCACCAACTCCCTTGTGTTTAGGGAACCAACCCTAGGAAGCACCAACTTCCTTAAATATAGGGCACCAACCCTAGGAAGCACCGACCCCCTATATTTAGGGCACCAACCCAAGGAAGCACCAACTCTCTTATCTTTAAACCACCAACCCAAGGAAGCACCAACTCCCTTATATTTAGTTAGTAAAGGATATGAATCCTTCCGTGCTCCTCATTTCCACCCTCATGACACAAGAATCATTAGTTCTTGTTCTTGGAATCCGTGTCTATTTTAATCTTCTTATTTGGACTATAGAGACACTTATTCTTCACCATTCTTCCTTGCTTATATAGTATCCCAACTGGTGTGAGCTATGAAGAATTGTGTCCCTTTTTTTGGACCATCACACCTCTTTATTAACAATAATCTTTTATTATTATTCAATCGTTTATCGTGAGAGTGATTTTCATAAATCAATCACAGGTATGGATCGATTTATTTTAACTCAATCCCATGCATTTTTAAATCCTTATTAAGCTTATGTTGTGACCTGCATTATGGTTGAAAATTCCTTCTTGACTGAGAGAAGATTCTTCCTCTCTGTGTTTAATTTTCACACATAAATACTTTAGGACTTCTATTCCATACGAACACATGTGATGACCATGCACTAGGTTAAACAAGTGCTTGATCACTTGTCAAGATCGATGGTCATGCTTTAAACAAATGATGAGATGGACAATTTTCATTACTTCGGGACTTTGTCCTTCAGGACTTGCAGCCTTTGTAGTATTTCAACCTTCTGGAGTGCATTTCACCGAAGTGTGTATCGACACTTCCTTGATCAATAACCTTCACAAGTCCATGAGCTAGGATCATGGGCTAAGTCACAAAGGAGCTCTGACTTTTCGGGTATTCATATATTTTTAACTTTGGGACTTCGGGATACTCTAGCTATGAAGTAGGTCATTCCCTCCAAAGTTTTACCTACCGAATAAGTCATAGGGATATGGTGACAACTTGCTGTCCATTGTTAGTGTACCTTACAATATCCTTCCACTGTACTTGATCCAACGGTCGAGAACAATTCTTGAGGTTCTTAGATCAACAATCAGCGTTGAATTCGACCTTCGATGCTTCAGGAAGTTTATTGGTGGTAGAAACCCCAAAGAACATATTCTTGGAGTGACGTAGCTACTGACATCACTTGTTGACATGACATTGGCTGAGTGGCTGCCACGTGTCACCTAGATTCATGACTTATGTATACCTAAAGTACCAATGATACCTTGACACTTGTCATCATCTAATTGGGATATGTGTCCTTGCTGACATCACTATTGATGACATGGGACCTCAATATGTGTGCCACATGTCTTAATTTTGTGACTTCGAAACTTTGGCCTTCGAGTGAATTTACATGTTCTCAACCCATTTTCTTCGAAGTGCATATTAACACTTTTTTCTTGATAGCTTGTCATAAGTCCAGGAGCAATGACCGTGGTCTTAACCATATGCCAAGCGTTTGATCTAACGATCATGGTTCATCCTAGATTTTCCCGAAATAAGAATGAACGTATCCTATGCGTCATCTCTTCTGAGCTTCTATTTAACATTCTTTGTTTTGATCCCTTCATCGCTATTTCTCGTGATCTTTTAATAATTGTTTGTGCATTATTTTATGCATTGATCTTCAGTCGGTAACCCTCATGAGATCCGATTTCCTTGTGCTTCGTTACTCCTTCTGTACAAGGATCTCTTCATGCTTCGATCTCGTGCAATCTAATACACTGCCTCTCCTGAGATTTAGGTAGATTCCTCTGTACCTCACGTTATGTCTTCTGCACAACTTACTTCTTTATTTCTCTAGAGATTTTAGGATCTCAAAGACATATAATGATAATACCATATTTCTCTTCTTGACATCAATGAAAATTCATCATAAAAACTCATCATCACATAACAATGACTTCAACTGTTGACATCAATGACAATATGTTCAACAATCTCCCCCTTTGTCATTGAGGGAAACACACTAACTTCATACACAAACTCCCCTTATGATGATGCTTCTTTCCTCTGAAGTTACTCTCCCCCTTTGACATCAATGGAAGAGGGGATCTTTCTTTTCTCCCCGTGTGGCAATGATCCTCCAGACTATGTACCCCTTCTGATATGATTTTATGGTTTTCAATGAGGTTTTTGAATTACTCTTGGGCAAAGGTTTTGTGAAAATGTCTGAAATCTATTCTTTAGTGTCTAGATACACTATTTTAACTATTTTTTGGGCAGCCCGATCTCTTAGAAAATGGTATTTAATTGGCATGTGTTTGGTTTTAGAATGCATGGCTAGATTTTTAGAGATACTTATGGCACTAGTGTTATCACAGTTAATAGTAATGGGATTATTATATCGTATTTGTAGGTCTACTAAAGTTTTCTTTATCCAAATAACTTGTGTGCAATAGTATGCAACCAAAATGTATTCTTCCTCTGCTATAGAGAATGATGTGGATGTTTGTTTCATGCTTGACCATGCTACCATAATTTTTCCTAAGAAAAATGCTCCTCCATTGGTGCTTTTCTTATCATCTATGCTACCAGCCCAATCTGTATTAGTATATGCAGTTAGATTGAAGTCTTTATCTTTTGGATACCATAATCCAAGTTCTAGGGTGCCTTGAAGGTATCTGAATATTATTTTTACTTCTTTTAAGTGAGTTTCTTTAGGTGCAGATTGAAATATCCCCACGAGTCATACAACCTACATGATGTCATGTCTTGTTGTTGTTGAATAGAGAAAACTTCCAACCATTGATCTATACATCATTTTGTCTACTTTTGGTGAGTCATCTTCTAGACTTAGTTTACATCCAATGACCATTAGAGTAACCATATGTTTATTGTCTTCCATTTGAAATTTCTTCAACATTTCCTTGATATATTTGGTTTGGGAAACAAATTTTCCATTTTCTGTTTGATTTACTTGTAAACCTAAGAAAAATGACAGTTCTCCCAGCATAGACATTTCAAACTCTTCTTGCATTTTGGTTGAAAATTTTCTACTTATTGTAGTAAGATTACTCCAAATATGATGTCATCTACATATACCACCACAACAATCATGTTTTGATCCTCAATTTTGATGTATAGGTTGTTTTCAGTAGTCCCTCTCTTATATCCCTATTTTTGTAGGCACTTATCAAGCCTAGAGAAGCATGCTATGCGGGCTTGTTTAAGACCATTCATGGCCTTTTTTTAGCTTGCATACATAGTCCTGATTTTCTGATAAAAAGAATCCTTTTGGTTTCTCAACATAGACTTCTTCTTCTAGTGTTCCATTAAGGAATGCTGATTTGACATCCATCTGATAGATTTTAAAATTTCTAAAGCATGCAAATGCTAGGAACATTCTGATGGCCTCAAGTCTTGCTAATAGAGAAAAAGTTTCTTCAAAATGAATACCTTCTACTTGGGAATATCCTTTGCAAACTAATTTGGCTTTGTTCTTTATAATCTCCCCATTTTCATTTAGTTTGTTCTTGAATATCCACTTGGTTTCTATCACATTCTTGTCCTTAGGTCTTGGAACTAGTTCCCAAGTTTGATTCTTCTCTATTTGGTCTAGTTCTTCATTCATTTATTTTATCCAATATTTACTTTTGAAAGTGTCATTAACTGACTTAGGTTCTATTAGGGATAACATTTCTTGTTCTGAGTCAAACATGAGTTTCCTTCTTGTTTCCACTCATGCACTTTTATCTCCAATAATCTGGCTTTCAAGATGATTCTTTTGAACTGTTTTTGATGGAGCTCTTGGCAAGGGAATTTATTCATTGTATTTTTCATCAATATGTGGTTCATTTTCCCATGTTTCATCATTATCATATTCTTGCTGAGATTATACATCATCATCATCTTCCTGTTGATATTTTACATCATCATCTTCTTGTTGAGATTTTTGATCAATGCCATGGGATATGCTCTTTTTTAGATCATCTATCTTTACATTGGAACTTTCCACTATATTTAGTAGTCAAATATTATAACATCTGTATGCTTTCTTATTAGATGAATATCCTAAGAATATTCCTTCATCAGATCTTGGATCAAACTTTCCTAGGTTATCTTCATCATTCTTTATGTAACATTTACTTCCAAAAGTTCTAAAGTGTTGTACATATGCTAGCCTTCCAAACCATAGTTCATAAGGTTTGAAGATGTAGTCCAAGAAATACCAGGATTTCCACCGAAGAGGGAGATAGATTTGTCTATTGATTTAGTACCACGAGCTATCCCAATATCAAAAACACCTTACAAAATGAGTACACCAGAGTTAAAGGAATTACAAATGTAGCTAGAAGAATTGTTGAAGAAAGGGTACATACTCCCAAGTGTTTTACCTTGGGGAGAATCAATACTCTTTGTCAAAAAGAAGGATGGAACAGAAGGATGGAACATTGAGGCTATGCATTGAATTTAGACAATTTAGTAAAGCTAGTGTGAAGAACGACTGCCCTCTACCTAGAATTGGTGACCTATTTGATTAGCTAACATGGGAAAATATATTTTCAAAGATAGACTTGAGATTAGGATACCATAAGGTAATAATCAAGGAAGAAGACATAAATAAGATAACCTTTAGAAAAAAATATGGACAATATGAATTTGTAGTGGTGCCAATTGCATTGACCAATGCACCAACTATCTTTATGTGCTTAATGAATGGCATATTAAAAAATGATTTGGATAAGTTTGTCATTGTTTTCTTGGATAACATACTTGTTTATTCTAAGTCTGAAGAAGAGCACGAACATCACTTGAGGTTCGTGTTGCAAGTACTAAGGGGACATCAAATTTATGCCAATCTTAGTAAGTGTTCTTTTTACCAAGAACAAATCCATTATTTGGGGCACATTACTTTAGAGGAAGGTATAGAAGTAGATCCAAAGAAGATTGAAGCCATTAGAGGATGGCCAACACCCAAGAATGTTTAAAAAATTAGATCTTTTATGGGATTAGTCGGATACTATAGAAGGTGTATAGCAGGGTTCTATAAGATTGCTCATCCCATCACTTCTTTGCAAAATAAGGGAATTAAGTTTGAATGGAAAATAGAGTGTGAAGAGAAATTTAATTTGTTAAATGAATTACTTACTAGTGCACCTATTTTAAAGATTGTTGACCCAAATGAGAATTTTGTGGTATGTATAGATGCATGTAAGGAAGGACTTGGTGGAGTCCTCATTCAAGATGGACATGTCATTGGTTATGAGTCTAGAAAGATAAAGCAACATGAGAGGATTTATTCCACACATGATTTGGAGGTTTCTTCCATAGTTCATGCATTGAATATGTGGATACATTATCTCATGGGAAATATATTTGAATTAAGGATAAACCATAGTGGCATAAAATATCTATTTGAACAACCAACTTTGAATGCTAGGCAAACACGATGGCTTTAATTTTTAAGTGAGTATGACTTTGACATCAAGCATATCAAGAGAAAATAAAATAAATTTGTTGATGGAATCAACAAAAGAGTACATCTCATGCATGCTACAATTGTTAGTATGCATTAATCATATTTAAAGAGCATAATTTTAGATGATGCTATTATAGATCGATATTAACTATAGGTAAACAAAATTTTACAATAGGAAAATGTACAACAAAAAATTAACAAGTATGGGATTAAGGAAGTGTTGTGGCCACAACAAACCCTCATTTACATTTTTCTTTTACAAGCAAAAGGAAAGAGCCCCCCTACTAAAATTTCAATCCTATTGCCTAATCCTCTACCACTTGAGCCTAATGTTATTTCTTTTCCTACTTTGAGGAAGTTGAGGTTTGGTATTGATTGATGATTTCTGGATGGAGGTTTATTATCTCTTTTTATATTATGGAGTCAAATGTCTTCATGATTCTTAGTTCACCTATGATGTTTTGTTGACATTCGTATGAGTGATTGACACATTGTCTTCCTACCTTATACAATTTTCCAAGTGTTTAATGATTTTATATGGCAGTAAGGTTTGATGATCTAGTACATGTTTTGAATGAGTTTTATGTAGGTTGTTAATCATTTCCATGGATGAATTATTTGAATATTTCTAGCATATGGTGTTTAACATCTTCATCTTTATATTCTCATATATTGGACAACTATTAAATTGATTCACAAGGTCACTAATCCTTTCTATGTGCTGGAGATTATATACACACAACTATCATGATAGTTATTTAATCCAAATCATAGATGATTTCCTTTGATAAACCTCTCCTCTTCATGTTATTCAAAATATAGACTTATTCATGAGTTTTCTTAAAGGCAAGGAAATATAATGTTGGAAGATGTCTTCTTAATCGCATAATTGATTTCTTCTCCTTCTATGGTTGCATGAACATGCTAGCATGATATCATTTCTTCATGATTTATCTAGTCTTGAGATGCATGTTGGGGAATCCTTTGATATTCTTCCCCTCTTAGCCTTTCTTTTCTTTATTGAGATTTCCCTATCCTTTATTATATTATTTTCTCTAACTAAACCTCATAGTTGGATTCTTCTCGTTAAGATCCTTCCAACGACTATAACCATACTTAAATATGAGCTTCGAATGAAAAATAATGGCCTCCCAAAGTTTCCTAAGAAAAATCTCACCTTTTCTTCCCACACCCACGTGGCTCCCTCTCTCCTCTACCATCTAACGTGGAACTAATGTCAGAGATGTGGTACCCACCACCTTCCTCATCATTGTTGGAATTCTCCATGATCCACTTCCCTTTTGGCCTTAACTTTCATCGACGACGATGCCCCATGCTTTTTTTTCTTTGGGAATCCATTTATCCTAGCTCTCGAGTTCTCACACTCCATCCCCAACAACAAATCATCCCTACTGATCCAATGCCTCTCGGGAGTCTAGATCAATGACCATGATCCTATTGATGACGTAAATCTGACCGAAGATTACCACCTTTTCACTTTCCCATTTGACACCATTAACACGTGACATCCAGGTTGGAATCCTGTACATGTAGCCCTGCCCATGAATTTCCATTTGGCATGAAACATGTCACCCTGAACTTGATACTAACCATGACCCAAAACTCCACGTCACCCACATGACATGTAGACCCATCCTCGGCATGACACATAGACCCATCCTCAACATGACACATAGAACCATCCAACGATGACACACTCCTCCATAAATGAACTAGACCTATCTATATTCTAAATAAATGGTTGTGATTTTTCCCCTCCACACACATGGAGAAAACCCCCAGACTATAGATCAATGTTCCATATTTACCCCACATGCTTGATAAATGGTTGTTGAGTTACAATTTTCAAATGGTCATAATGTTTGCTACATGTGTCAGAATGAGTCCTGTGATACCTCATTGGAAAGGTATTGGATAGAGGAATGCACATATATAGGTATCCAAGATATATAGTTGACATAGGGTGACAAAAAAATCATAAAATAGACACTCACGAATTTGGGGGGAAAATTGGCCATACCAACTCCAGGAAGCTATATCTGGAGCTACGAGTAACGAAATCAAGCCCAAGATAGTTCGATGAAGAGATGGAGGAGAGAAGAATGATATAGAATATAAAGTGATGAAATATTGAGAGTAGAAAAAATACAAAAATAAAAAACATAGGTGGAACCCGAATTCAGATGGAAAATCAGATATGCTGATTTTAAACCATCATATCCTGAGCTGCAGGCAACAAAATTGAGAAAGGAATATCTCAATGGAAATATAAGACAGATGTGGAGAAGAAAAAATGATATTATTCAGTAGGCCAAAGCTAGAAACACCCATAAATTTCTAAGAAATATATTATAACGCCAATGGATAGGGTCAATGATTGTTTTAAAATGAATATCATTTGAAAACTCCATGAGTGAGAAAATGATCACTCATGAGTCTGTTCATAATCCATTTGTAACTCCCTCATATGTTTTTACAAATGTAAAAACAAATATTGGGGGAAAAATGAAACGAACAACTAGGGGAACTCAAGAGTCTTTCTCTTGTATTATAAAAGAGAACTCATAGTAGAAACAAAATGGACTTTTTCCCTTTGTAACAAAACATGGTACTATTACTTCTGAGTAATAAAGAGCAGGAGGAATTTAGAAGTCATGACTGTTAGCAAATGCTTGTGGGACTATTCTACACTTGTATTTGTGGTTTAATTTTTCTGGGTATTGATCATATGAACTATTTCTGTGTTTAGTATGTAGAATCCTTTGTTGTTGTCATTTCTTATGAGTGCAGGGATGATGTTATATATCTCCTCTTCAACTATTTGAGATGATTTATGTAATATTATTGTGCTAACATGTATGGGATATCATAAACTAATTCTGATGTCCAGATATTATCTTTCATTGTACTCACTTCTATTAGTTTTTCTCTCGGGATAGGTTAGTATTAGTTATATTAGATTAGTTTTCTTGTAGTTAGATTAGTCTTAGAATTATTTATAACTCTTTTGGGGGTAGCTCACTGTCTTTCCGCTTTTTTACTTCTTCTAATTTTGAGTGGAAATGAGGCCCATAAATTCATAGGAAACGGTACCCCAAACAAGAGTAGGTCTGATTGGGACTTTCCATCGATCATTTTCCCTCATCTAATTGAACAGGTCACTCTGGCCCATCAACATAAATGATGCTAGAAGGAGGGATAGATGACAAGTTGAGCTGATGGATTTATTTGTGTTAATGTTTATTTTAATTTATTGATGGCTCCATCCCATATCCCTCTATGGAGGTTTTTTTCTGGTACTCTACCTCCCGAACCTCCTAGAAAGATTTTACATTTCTTGTCACAACTTAAATTTGATGGCAAGAGTGAAATATTTGCATTTGAACGTGCTTGTAATTTCTGGAAATTTTGTTCCTATCACCATATTACTGATGGTAACATCATTTGCAGGCTATTCATTCTCCCTTTTGTAGGTTGGGTCAAGAGTTGGTGCATGAATTTTCCAACTCCCTCTATTCACACATGGGAACAATTTATGCGTGAATTTTTGCATGATTTTGAGAGTTATTGTTATGATAATTTGTGTGCAGAAATTTTAGAGCTTAAGAAGAACAAAGATGAATCTCTTACATATTTTATTATCATATTTACTCATCTTTTCTATAGCTTTCCTTTGGATGATAGGCCCTCTAACAATGATTTGATTTCATGTTTAGTTTTTCTTGCTAGTGAAAAATCTGAGTTAGTGGATGAAGAATCTAAATCATGTTCTAATGTTCCTTTACACACTGATTTAGATTTAAATGAAAACGTTGAAAATGCTAATGGTTTAGATGGACTTCATATCTATGGATATTTCTTTACTATGGGGGATATAGATCAGATATAAAATTATTTTTTGGAATAAACCTATGTATCCTCCCACCACTCAATTCCCCCTTACCTTCCTTGTGACCAAAAATAGATCTCTTGTGTTGTAATTTCAAGTTAAATTTTTTCTGTAGCTGCCCAAGAGGAAGGTTTTCTTGTTTATAATGAGATGTTGTGGGTCACATCGATGGTTAGGTTAGGCTCTCATTATCCTATATCATCATTTACATCACAATGAATGGAAGAGGAAGCTATGGGGAAAAACTTGAATGCTGATCATTTTGTTAATACAAAAATTCTAGTCATTCATGAAATAAATATTTCCTCACCCACAAATAAAATGAAATTATTTTTTGTTAATTTTAATTGTCCTTTTATTACAAATTCTCCTATTATAACCTAGATGTTGATTAATTGGGTTGGTTTTCATTGATGTAAACCCTTGAAGAAAGTCCGGTAGCGAATTACAATAGTGCAAAGGTTTGGGTAATGGACCCAAGTTTGTTTGATGTATAATGTTATGTGTTTTGATATATTTGCAGGTAAGACTATTCTAGATGGATAGTACATGTCATGCCATTTTCGGTGGTATGTGGAACGTCACATAACTCCTCACAGTTTGAGAGTTATGGCCTTACAAAGTTGAAGGACCCTCATATGATTGGCTTGAAACCCCAAAAGGTCAAAGAAGTCAAAGTTCTTGCAATGAAGAAATTATTTAAATAATAAAGTGAAATGACAAAATTGAAGAGGATTATCTAAATAATAAACTAAAGTGACAAAGTCAAGGAGGATTATTTAAATAATAAAGTAAATAGAGAAATTTCTAATTATGGAAAATGGTTATAAGAAGGTTAACCCCAAAATGAGCAAAATGGGTTAAGTGGTCAAGTAGCTATTGGATACATGGACAAATGGCAAATTGGGCAAAGTTGGACATAGGTGACTATGTGGACAAAGTGGCCTAGAAGATGCTTCTAAGGAAGCTACTTGGAGAGTATAAATAAGAGGCAAGGCTTTCCGATTTTAATCACACTTGAGAATATTGAATATCTATAGGTGACTGAGGTAACCAAATGATATCTAAGCTGAATTTAAGAGGGAAGGTGAAGTAAAGAAAGCCAAAATTCAAGGGAGTATAAATGTTTTTGATGATGCTTTCTAAGGTATGTTATTTACAGGTCATCTCACCATTTTCACAATAATTTTTTTTCTAGAATGATTCAGACCATGAAATTGGGAGGCTGTTGAGGAAACATATACAAGTAGTTGTGGTACAAATTTAAGCTTGTGGGTCGTTGTAGTTTTGGAGTTACACTCCATGGAAAATAAGGTTTGTGGCTAGTCTTGAAACTAGTCTAAAACAAGATTTTTGGGTAAAAATGTCATAAATTATTCCTAACAAATCCAAATTCAGTAAGAAAAAATGTGTTGGTTAGAGTATAGTTTGTAGTATTCTGTGTAAAATTTTTAGATCCATACAACAAATATTCCGTGTGGGGCATGCTCTACAAGTTTTCTCTCTAGAATAAGCCAAAATTCAACAAGGTATGCCATTTTTTCTATAACTCATTTTCTGAGAGGTTCCAAGTAGTGACACCTGGAGGAATTGCATAAAACACACTGAAGAAAATTGTGTACTATTTTCAGATCTTTATTCATTACAGGTACATAGTTATGATTATTTCAAGTTAGGGTTGTTTATTAATCCAAAACTAGTCATGTGAGACTAAAGTAAATTTTGATGAAAATGATAGTCTCTTGTTGTTAAAGTTAAGGAAGATTTGCAGGTTGAGGTACAAGTTGTTGCATGGTTGATGCACTTGTTTATGGTACATGTTGATTATAGGTTGAGGTACAGGTTGATGCATGGTTGATACATTGTTCAGGTTATTGGTACATGTTGTTTGGTGCAGGTTTATTGGTACAAGTTTATAATAGTATATCTCACAGTGATAGTGTGGTAGTGGTTCCATAATTATACTTATATGTCAGTGTGGTTGGACGAGGAAAGGACAAGTGGTTGTAACCACCTTCTGATTGTAGTTGGAGAACATAGGGGGTTGTAGCCTCCTTTTGGTTGTAGCCATAGAATTGGGGAGTTGGAGCTTCCCTAAGGTTGTAACCTGAGAAACTAGGGGGTTGGAATATACTTCCAGTTGCAGATGGAAAACAAAGGAAGTTGGTGCTTCCAATGAATGTAATTACTCAAGACATATAAGAAAAACATGCCATGGTTTTCTCCTGCTTTGGGTTTCCACATAAAAACACTGGTGTACTGTGTATGTGTATGATTTCTCATTTATTCATTATTTATTTACTCTGCAAATATTGGATGATAATGATACATTGATATAACAATTGCATTATATGGTTAAAAATGATTAGATTGCTCTATTATTGATTCACCCCCCCTCTTAGTAATCCAACAATTGGTATTAGAGTAGTTTCCTTCAGAAATCAGTTTAACCACTGAAAGGTAGATCATGGAGAGAAAAAACATGTATAAAAATGGAATACCACAGTTTGATGGACAAAAGTATTCATTTTGGAGCATAAGGATGAAGACATATATACAGGCATAGGGATTTGAAATTTGGCAATCAATTGTAGATGGATACACAACACTAGAAGTTTCGTCGACAAATGACAAAGAATTGAAACTCGGTCAGAATACTTCCAAAGCCACAAATGCACTTCTGAATGGTCTTGGAGAATCGGTATTCACCAAAGTTTCACATTGTAAATCCATTAAAGCAATTTGGGACAAACTTCAAAATATTTATGAAGGAGATCCAAAAGTCAAATCAACAAAGCTTCAAACCTACAAAGGTCAGTTCGAACAACTAAAGATGAAGGAATATAAGAATATTGCAACTTACTTTTTACGAGTCGATGAAACAGTAAATGCAATCTTGGGATTAGGAGAAGAAATCAAAGAATTTGTAATTGTTCAAAAGGTACTAAGATCTCTTCCTATGATATTTGACCCTAAGATATTAGCACTAGAAGAAAGAGTAGATATAAACTCAATAAGCATGGATGAACTACATGGAATCTTCACATCATATGAAATGAGAATTGAATAGGAAAATCCATATATAAAAGAAACAACCTTCAAAGCATCCAAAAGGTCAAACCAAAAGGGAAAGAAAAAAGAAAAAGAACATAGCAGTAACCATGACATCTCAGAATATGATGAAGAAGCGACCAACTTTGTCAGAAGATTGAACAATGGAACCAACGATAGGTATAGAGGTAAGATTCCTTTGATTTGTTTTAATTGTGATGGTATTGATCATTTTGCTAACAAATGTTCTCATAAGAAAAAGAGAAATGATGAAGGTTACTCAAATAGAAAACAAACATATAAAGGCAAAAGAGCCACAAAGAAAGTTTTCAAGAAAATCTTATGCACCAAGGAAGACTGTTGGCCCTTGACCAAGTTTTGGGATAACTTGGGTCATTTTGACCTGTTTTGGAACTATGACAGCTATTCAAAGAAGGACTGCCAAGTGAAGAATCTCAGTCCACTTTTGGACCCCTGTTAGGTTTTCTGGGTTAATGTAATGGGAAAGGGATGTCGGCCTGTGGGTTTACCCATGCTTAGGCCCACTTTTGTAATGTATAAATAGATGCTTAGGCTAGATAGAAGTAGCAGTGCATCTATGTGATGTATAGCAGACAACTTAGTGCTAATAGTTAGATCTGTGTGATCAGAAGTGGATTGTAAATGCTCTGTGCATGATCACAAGAAACTTGCAAGGCTAAGTGCAAGTTGTTGTAAGAGGCTTTGTGCTAAAGTGTAAGGAATAAGGATCTAGCGAGCTGTGCAGATCTTCTGTCCTTTGCAAAGAAGGGTTTTTGTGCTCTGTTCTATAACTAAAGATTGAAGATACTAATAAAGAAGAAGAGTTGGTGGACGTAGCCCCAGGGTGGGGTGAACCATGTAAATCTATGTGTAACACTCTGTGCTTTGATTCATTGTGTTTATCTCTGCTTATGCTATGTGCTTTTGATATATTCACTTATGCTTTGTGCTTTTTAGATATATATGATTATTAGATCTGATGTATGTGTGAGTGCTTAGTGCTTATCTGTAGGACCTGATGTATTACTGTTGCTAGGTGCTGAGATACTATAGATCTAAGTGAATATTGTGATGATCTGTGCTATCTGCGAAGTAGAATAAGGGTTGGATATTAATGGTTGACTGATGCTAAGTGCGCTGTAAGTAGTATAATCACATATCTGTGTCCCAGTTAAGGTTGCAGACACCTGATTCTTGCAACCATCCCTGCCTCTACCTCAGGTAAGACTTCATCTGCTTCATAGGTGTTGCCAAAAGGGCCGCTAGTTAGGTTTTTGTTGGTGTGCTCTTGAGCGTTGAACCCTGGGTCTGCCCCTTTGTGCCAACAAATGGTTCCATTACCAGGGTCTGAAACTATGATTGCTGGGAACTAGAGAAGAAGAAGCTTTGTGCAAAGTAAGCTCTGTGTGTAGATCTGTTGCCCTAATGCACAATGTCTTGCTTGACCTGTGAAGCTTTGTGCCAAGAAAGAAAGGTCAGATCTGAAGAAAATATGTCAGATATGAAAGAAAGAGGTAAGATCTGTAAGTTCTGTGCTTTGATAAAGGTAAGAAAGTTCTAGATATGAAAGCTTTGTGCTCTGTAAAAGTAAGACTAGTAGAAATTTTTGTTTCTAAAAGCATGGATCTAGGTATTCTTGGTAGATTATATCCTAGCTTGAAAACTGGGGCATTATTAGATGAAAGAAAGTTTGATATGAATAAATCTGATAAGTATAATGATAGATATGTTATACCTATGCATAGAAAAAATGTTTGGACTAACAAATGGATCCAGGATCCTAGAATTTTTTTATTGCAGATTGACCCCTATGATTCTGGTGTGCAATACAGAAGAGGTTGGGGATCATTTAAAATAAAGAGAGGATTGACCCTATGTTATAGTTGCAGAAGACCGAGACATCTGGCTAAGGAATTCCCTGGTGGAAGACCCAATTGTCTTTGTTGCAAATCTCTAGATCATGAAGTATTGGATTTCCCTAGAATGATTGCTAAGCTTGGAAAAATGAATCTGCATGAAGAAAATCCTAAAACAGATCCAGAAATAGCAGAACCCTAGAAAGAATTAGAGAAGATGTTACTACAGATGAAAGACACCATGAATGACCACCGAAATGTTAGATTAGCATAGATATTTAAAGAAAAAGAATGCATCGATGTAAGAATAGGAGACTTCGACATTGACTGTGTTTTGGGTGAGGAAACATAGGTGAATATTATGACAGAAAAAACTTGGGAAGCTATAGGGAGGCCTGCTATGACTCCATCTCTAGGAGGAATAGGGTTATTCAGAGGAAAATTGGTAAACCTATGTGGAAGGCTCACTCAGATATCTATGAATGCCAATGGAACTTCGAAAGAGGAAGATTTTTATATTATCAAATTCATTGAGGACAACACCCTGTTTACTATGTTACTTGGAAATCCTTAGATTGAAAGAGATCAAGCCAAAAAGAAGGAAGATGAAAAAGTTTTAGAACAACATAGACAAGATTTAAAATAATTCATGACCATAAGGATCGCGCAGTTGATTGAAGAACATGAGAACAGATCGAAGCCATATCACACTAGGAACCCGAACATTGAAGTTATCAGAATGCCAGAGGACTCAGAGAAGACTGAAGTTTCTATCTCAGATAAAGAAGAGATGTTATACATGAACCCTAGGAAAGAACCTCAACAACACAAAGTGACTATATCCAAGGAAAATAGGAATCATAATGGGAAAATAACTATTGAGACGAAGCTCACTAGAAAGAAATCTAAAAAGTTAAATAAGAAGAGGAAGAAATTGTAGGAGATTCTAGATGGAACATCGCAGAAAGAAACTTCACAGAATTTGAGCTTCACCGAGATATCAGAACAACGACATGGGTCACTTCACCATGAAGCAATATAGCCGTTGGACCGATATACCCATTTGACTTTCGCCCCAAAAAGATAGAAAAGCACTAAAGGATCACCACCAGACTATTAGACAGTGCTAGAATGGATAGAAAAGAGTTAACATAGGCCCCATACCCATTGCAAGAAGACCGTTGTTGAGATTACCTATTTATCTCATCACACCATGCCCGAAGAACACTTTTTCCAACTGAGAAATTGAAGCTTGCAGACTAGCAAGTGTCTATAGTGATCATCATGTCCTTGTTATTAATTCCCGTGCAGTGCCCAAGATCATTGTGACCCTGATTATTTATTCCATGCATGTATGTCCGAAGAACTCACTGCAGTCGAAGAGTCTGTCACAGAAGTCCTCCTTGATTTAATGACTAAGAGAGTCATGTCAAAAAGAGGAATTCCCATTGGAATCCAAGCATCATCGACAAGAGGAGTAGCAACTTCTCCGTCCACTGCCTGAGCAAGATCGTCTCGACGAGAAGCATACTAAACATAGAGATGATTTGGAAAATGATAAACTAATTCTGAGCATTTTTCCTTCTTACCTACCCCCTCTGCATGCTGAAATCAACCGTGACAGTGTGCCTTGAGAATTTGAGTATGCTATGGTTACTGTGTACCTGCCAAAAGGGGTGTGCGTAGTTCATGCCAATCAAGACAAGTTCGCAGTGTTGATGTTTAGCGACTTCAACCTCGGAAATAGGAAACTCTACAGTATGCTCGCTCCACACAAGTATCTAATGAAGAAGAAGGGAAAGAACTAGAAGATCGTCTTGCAGTCTTGGACCCAGAACCTTGCGCAGTCAACATTGCTGAATGTCATGAAGATCCCACACTTTGGCAGACACCAGGAGGTGAATGTGTGCATAAGGCTACTTCTATATTGCTATCATGAAGGTTACTTGTGGTTGAACCGCTGTGTCATGGTGGATCCCACCTTGATTAATTAGATCACAGGACTCAGCATGCAAGGACCTGATCCACAGGAGTTCTATCCTGGAAAGACCACCAACAGAGCACTAGCAGTGAAGATCAAAGAAACCTATGGCTATGTCAAGAAGGGCACACGAGGCTACAAGGTAGCCTCTATTTAGAGTGGTGTAGTGTGCCTTGCCTACTAGTTGATCACAGGCAAACTAGTTCACAAGAACCGACCCACCCAAGTAACTGGATTCGTAGTCGATCTAGTAGGGAAGTGCGCAGAAGGACTTCAAATGAATTGGGTGAAGTACTTGGTGAATCAACTTGAACTGGATTGCAGGGAAGTGAAAGAACAAGGGTATGAGTTCCATTTCAGTTGGATTCTCATACTGATCACCTTCATACCATGGGATATGTCGAAGGGTGTCACTTTCCCAGAGACCGAGCCATTTGAACCTTTGGCTATGAGGTTCAGTACCCTGTGGTACTCGACCGATATGAACAAGCAATGGCAGTCGAATGTTGTCTTCCACGTATACTACAACCAGTTGAAGACCACCATCCAATCTACCCTTCGCATTAACCCAAATACGCTCCAAAGATTTAGACCCTTAATGAAGTTCAATGTGGATCACCACTTCATGTATATAACAGTGTGAGCTGATGAACACAAGAAATAGTTGCAGTCTTATTACAAGTTGACTGAAGAAGACCTCGAAGAGGCAAGGATTGGTCAGTGGACCTTCTCATTCCAGCAAACCCCGTAGAGCTGTCTGATGTTGATAGCCCAGAGATGTACTGGACACACCGGGACCAAGCAAAATGAAGAATCCTGAAGAGGTTCATGAAGTAGACAGTGCATCTATAAGGACTTCCTCTATCACACCAGATGAAGGAGGTGATGGTGAAGAGATAAAAGGTGAAGAAATTGAACAACAAAAAGGTGAAGTACCACCGCCTAGGGATGAATAAGACTCATCAAAGAAAAGGAAGGTCGCACCTCTGAAAGCATCCTCCTAAAATAAGCCTAGGACCCCTATAACCAAGATGCAAACTGCCCTCACATTGGATGACTTTGGTTTCATCATTGTAGCAGTGAATGATGCTTCAAAGGAGATAGTAGAGAATCAAGAGGTGAAGCAGGATAAAATGTATAACCATATAGAGATCAAACTCCAAGGAGTTCAATAGGCACTCCATTTCAGCTGCACAGTACACACCGCACCTCTGATAGCAGGGACTGTAGAACTAGGAGACGAACTAGCTTGACTTCACTAGATTAATGACATGGTCGAAGCTCACCTTCGACAAGCTTAAGAAGACACAACACGAACCACCCAGGCTCTCACAAAGGTATAGGGAGTAATTTTCAAGCAGTGCAGTGCTATCGAAAGAGAAAAAAATTCCCTTCAAGTACGGTGGGATAAAGAGAAATCAGAGCTACAACAAAGAAAGGAATAGTTTCTTGCAGAGCAGCTTGAAGTAAAGGAACTACTCGACAAAGCACTCTGCTCTATGACCATTATCGAAGTACCAATTGAAGAGAGAGTTCCACAGAAGGTGGCCCAGCTTGAAGATGTTATTCAGAAGCTGTAGCAACACATTGCTAATCTAGAAATCTGCATTGTGCCCGAGACCCCCTAGGATATAAGAGACCTGCGAGAAGCAATTGCTCAGAGCACAGTTGACCAATTGAAATCTCTTGCCTTGGAGTGCAAGCATCTCAGTAACTAGAGTGCCCAAATCTATGAGAACCTTACAGAGAATCCAGAGTTACAGGCACTGGAGTCGCAGCTCCAGGAAGAAAAGAAACATGTAGATACATTACAGGCACAACTGAAGGCTCTGTCTATAGTGGATAGAATAAAACGATCTCATGAACAATGCACAACTCAACAACAGATACACATGATCTAGAGAAAAGTGATGGAAGTCACTCAGTGCATCCAACTGGTGTAAGACAAAGCATGCATATTATTTTCTGAGATCGAAAGCCAGGGAGCATAACTTAAGCAAGTCGTCATCACTATAGAAAAATGCATGGAAGGACCAGTAAATGACACAGTGATCCTAGAATTCACCTAGCAAGAGGCCACAATGAAACAACAGGTCAAAGTATCTTCAGCCAAGCTCGAGCCCTTCGAAGAAGAATTGGGCAGATCAGAGTGACTCACGATGAGTCACAGGTGAGTGTTGGGGGCCTGTTGGCCTTTGACCAAGTTTTGGGATAACCTGGGTCATTTTGACCTATTTTGGAACTTTGACAGCTAGTCAAAGAAGGACCGCCAAGAAAAGCATCTCGGTCCACTTTTGGGCCCCTATTAGGGTTTTTGGGTTAATGTAATGGGAAAGGGATGTCAGCCCGTGGGTTTACCCATTCTTAGGCCCACTTTTGTAATGTATAAATAGATTCTTAGGCTAGATATAAGTAGTAGTGCATCTATGTGATGTATGGAAGACGACTTAGTGCTAATAGTTATATTTGTGTGATCGGAAGTGGATTGTAACTACTCTGTGCATGATCAAAAGAAGCTTGCAAGGCTAAGCGCAAGTTGTTGTAAGAGGCTTTGTGTTGAAGTGTAAGGAAGAAGGATCTAGCGAGCTGCGCAGATCTTCTGTCCTTTGCAAAGAAGGGTTTTTGTGCTCTGTGCTGTAATTGACAATTGAAGATACTAATAAAAAAGAAGAGTTGGTGGACGTAGCCCCAGGGTGGGGGTGAACCACGTAAATCTGTGTGTAACGCTCTATGCTTTGATTCATTGTGTTTATCTATGCTTATGCTATGTGATTTTGATATATTCACTTATGCTTTGTGCTTCTTAGATATATATGATTATTAGAACTGATGTATGTGTGGGTGCTTAGTGCTGATCTATAGGACCTGATGTATTACTATTGCTAAGTGCCGAGATACTATAGATCTAAGTGAATATTGTGATGCTTTGTGCTAACTACGAAGTAGAATAAGGGTTGTATATTAATGGTTGACTAATGCTAAGTGCACTGTAAGTAGTATAATCACATATCTATGTCCCAGCTAAGGTTGTAGACACCTGAGTCTTGCAACCACCCTTGCCTCTACCTTAGGTGAGACTTCATCTGCTTCGTAGGTGTTTCTGAAAGGGATGATAGTTAGGGTTTTGTTGGTGCACTCTTGAGCATTGGACCTTGGGTCTACCCCTCTGTGCCAACAAAGACATCTCATCATCAGATGAAGATGAAGTCAGTGACAGTGAGACAGAAAGATTTCTATTCATGGTAGTAGAAGACTCTGATAAACAAGACACCGAAGAAGAATATGAAGAGGACAAAGAAGAATATGAAGAGGTAGAAGTTGACTATCTAGAATAATTATTGTGTTCCATAGAAGTTATCAGAAGAGAAAAGAAGAAAAACAAAAAACTACAAGAAGAACTAGACAAGAAAGAAGACATTTAGGAACTACAACAAATGATCACAAATTTGAAGGTTCAAATTGAAGAAGATAAAAGAATTGAAGAAGCACGCAAATAAAAGATAGGAGTAAGAGACATGATCATAGGAAATTTGGAAGCAAAAATTGTCACATTAAGAAAGGATCTTCAAAAGAAAAATATGCAGAACAACTCAAAAGTTTTGAATGACATTATAAACAGTAAAAAACCTCATCATGACAAGTTCGGCCTTGGATACAATCAGACAGAAAGGGGATCAATCTACAAAACAACAGAAGAAGAAAGATATCCAAAAATCTATGCAGAAAAAATCAAAGGGGATAGGAAGACCTACAAGAAAGATTACAGGGACACTCCTCCACTGAGAAGATTTAGATTTCAGAATCAACGATCGACAGAAATAGATAGGTCTCAGGAAGAAGAAGGATTAAAAAGAGAAACTCCTTTAAGAAGATCTTCAACTCCCAGGTATCAAAATATATTTTTTGGTTTATGTTATGCATGCAATAATTTTGGACATAAAGTTATGAATTGCAGAGCTAACAACAAGAACATAAACAATTTTGAAAGTCATATAGAAAACAGTTATCCAAGAAGGCCTAGTGAAACATAGAAAATAAGTTACAACAGGTTTGAATCATTGAGCACTGAAGTGAAATTCTACAAGTGTAACAACTTTGGACACATGGCCAAATATTGCAGAATGACAGTCCCTACTAGAGAAACACAACAGAACAATGACAGTCACATAAAGGAACCTCAGAAAAGGGCATGGATAAGAAAACATAATCAATATAGCAATGAAGAATGCACACTCACTCTACAAGATAAGCAGAAGAAACGTGATTGGTATGTTGACAGTGGCTATTCAAAACACATGACAGGTGATAGAGATAAGTTTCTTACATGAAGAAAGGAAAGATATGGATCAGTCTCCTTCGTAAATGATGATTCAACTAAAATCATTGGAAAAGGAACAGTCATAATTGGGAACAAGAATACCAAGGAAGAAAATGTTCTACTAGTAGAAGATATGAAACATAGTATTCTAAGTGTGAATCAAATGTGTGACCAAGGTCATAAAGTTACTTTCGATTCACAAAAGTGTGATATAAGAAAATAAGGTTCAGGAAAATTGATTGCAACAACTGCGAGAAATTCAAGCAACATATATGTATTAAGTGAAATTGGAAATGAAAAGTGTTTCCTAGGAAAGGAAGATGAAAGTTGGCTATGGAACAGAATAATGGGTCACATACATTTTGATAACCTTGTCAAAGTCAGCAAAAGTGAAACAGTTAGATAAATGCCCCAGATCACGAAACCAACCAACACTTTATGCAAGCATTGTCAACAATGAAAGCAAACAAAGACCATGTTTAAATCAAAAGAATATTCAATGACAAGACCACTAGAAATTGTGCATACTGATCTAGTTGGACCAACTACAACAAAGGGTTTAAAAAGTGAGAAATAATTTATGTTATTAGTTGATGATTATACAAGAATGATTGCAGTTTTCCTTCTCAGGAATAAGTCATAAGCTTTTGAAAAATTAAAGGTCTACAAGGAAATGGTTGAAAATGAAATGGATTCAAAAATAAAATGCTTGAGATTTGATAATGGAGGAGAGTTCACTTCAAAGGAATTTATGTATTACTGCAGCAGACATGGAATAACAAGGCCATTCTTTGTTTCTAGGAGACCTCAACAAAATGGAGTTGTTGAAAGAAAGAACAGGATATTACAAGAATTGGCTTGAACAATTCTAATGGATTCCAAATTGACAGATATCTTTTGGAAATAAGAAGTGCATACAACAATTCACATTCAAAACAGAGTAATGCTCATAAACAACACTAACAAAACTCCCTACGAGCTATGGAAAGGAAGACCAACAAATGTGAAGCACTTTAGATGTTTTGGAAGCAAATGCTACATCAAAAGAGAATATGGCAGAATGGGAAAGTTTGACTCTCATGTGGAAAAAGGAGTACTTGTTGGTTACTCAAGTACAAGGAAAGCATACAAGTGTTACAACCTGATATTGAAAAATTTTGTGGAAAACATCAACGTAACAATTGATGAAACAGGTAGACAAGAATTAAAGGAACAAGAAAATGAATCAATGGAACAACTTTACGAAGAAGAAGTAGAAGATGAAAAAGAAGTAGAAGGGGAAGATGAAGAGGATCCGACAGAAGCAGAAGAACAAGTTCAACATGTGCCTCCAAAGACACCTAGCAAATGAGTACAAAAGAATCATCCTTCAGATCAGATTATCAGAAACAAAGATGCAGGAGTTGAGACTAGAAGAAGAATCCGTTCACCATAACAAACACACCTAGCACTCTCATCTATGATTGAACCAACCTATTTTGAAGAGGTCAGTAAAGATGAATTTTGTAATAAGGCCATGTGTTATCACCTTAACAATTTTTATATCGGGATCTAAAAATTTTTGAGGTTAGCAAGATGTTATACCATAGTAGAGGTGTGATAGTTTATGTCGCTCGGATATATCCCGTGGCATATGAATGAATATAGCGGAGGCAGTAATGGAGTAGCTCATTGAACCATCGATCTTGAAGAATCTCAAATCCATGGTCGAGGCCTGTAACGAACCGCCTCGTTACGACAACCATTCGAGTATACAGGTGCAATTTTTTTTTTTGTGTTTAAGGTGTGTGCGCGCGTGTAGAAGTAACAACACCCTCGACTCTACATAGCCACTCGATGACCAACAAGATGCAACCATGACAAAAGTAAAACTGACCATCCGCCCATCCTACCCTGCAAGGTTAGGACCTCCAAGACACATAATCAACGCTCAAGCCCAGGTTCCCATCGATCTTAACCATTTAAGGTCTCAGGGCTGGCGACTGTTCTGAGGAACATGAAGGTGTCTACATCCCGCCCGAAACAAGCAGACCAAGCAATGCAAGACAACCACGTACCATAATACGTAAAGAAATCCATGACTCCACCAGCATTAATTTCCGATCCATTACTACTTGTAAGTACCGCTAGCTAGAATTAAATCTAATGCATAATCTCAATACACATCTAATAGCTAGAAATTTAGAACCAAATTAATGCAAAACTACCCCTTTAACTTATTGAACTCAAGGTGCATAACTTCCATATAAAATCAATATACATATAATACATCTAATTACATCTAATCCATTACAACTCAATATACTTCTAATTACATCTAATTACATCTACTTCCATTGCTTGTAAAAACCTCAATTAAACATTATCTGAAAAAAACTTGCTTATTATTGAATACTAACTACCTATGTAAATGGTGGCTTCCATAAGGCTGTCATAAAATATTCTCTCAATCTGCCCCCTACTTCTAAGTTCATCCAACTAGCCACTAATTTGCTGCAATGGTAAAATCTTACGGTAAAAGTAAAGGTTCAATGCATAGGTAATATGCTAACTAATTACAATATTATTGATCATAATATTATTAAGAAACACATCCATAATAACCATGCCATCATAATTTAGATCAAAACCTTGCAATTTAAATTAACCCTAACATTACTGTCATGTCACTAACCTTATCATCGTATTCTTATTCTGTTTTCTTTAATCAATGAAATAAAGTTACCTAACTTACCATAAAATATTCAATTTCACGTTTCAAACAATACGTTACAATTATGAATTTATAAACAATAATTCCGAGCAAACTTTAATCATCATACCCTAATCTTGCGATCTAGTTTATATGGTAAGAACAATCCAATTTCATATTTCAACCATACATTACAACCTTGCACAGTATTACTCTATCCATTATTACCATTAAACAATCAATTTGGGCAGCGGCAGTAAACCACTTACTTCCAAAGAATGGAACAAGGTCACTATTCATGGAAGGACTAAGCATATCCTCCCAATATCAGCATAACTAAACGACTGTAGTACACTATGTAAAGACTTATGTGTGGTTGAAGACGGTTGTAATGAAGACAGAACCATTCCCATAGAACAACATATTAGTATTGATGATTACGTGCCTATGCATTGACAATGATTGCATACATAGTTGACAGTGATATATGTGCACCTTTTAAATATCATTTAAACTGGAAGTAATGAATCTTATTAAAAATATATATATGGACTCATTCCTCTGTTTTGAGACTACTCAACATATCTATGAGGCCCAAGTTGGAATATCCTTCAAGGGCACGGATTGAACGTTACCAATGCTACCACTAACAAAAGGGAACTCTAATGAAAAGATCGATGGACAGTTTGGTAGCTCGCTTCATATCAACAGTGCCGCATCTAAAGTGACAGGACCCATCGACTCAAGTATATAAAAGAAAAACGATTATGACAGCAGCGAAATAAACACTTGATTGGTGGGCGCAATAAGGGGGGAATTAGCACGTGGGCAGAGGCTAATTTAGTCACTTCAATAGGACGCAGAACGGAGGTGAACGCAGACAAACGTAGTCTGTATGTGGTATTAAATCGCACACTATTTCACATGAATGCCCCTTTGCAAAATATAAAAAAAACGCCCAGACTTAAAGGTAAACCACCCACCCTCATTTCGCATGCCTACGACAGTAAAAAAAACGCCCATACACCATGCCAGACGCCCACCATGTTTCACACGCCTATGGAAAGAAAAAATGCCAATACACAAGGTAAATCGCCTAATTAAACAGTGGCAAAAAACGCCCAAAAACAAATGAACAACGAAGCTAATTAAACCCCTTTTTAACGCAGACCAAAACGCCCCAAACACAATGCCAGAAGGTAACAATTTGCCAACTAATATTTAAACGCAGACATGGTTTATCAACAATGCATCAAGATGGACGCAAGACGAATGCCAAACGCCCAATATGAATACAAACGCCCCAGATACAATTGCCCACTGTAAGAATCAAACGCTAAACAGAAGAATCGCTCACTGTGAAGAATAAGAAAAATGCCCCAAACAGATTTGCTCACCGAAAACAATAAAAACGCCCATAAACTTTGTAGAACTACGACACAGCAACCCTTCCAAGCGAAGTGCCGAACGAGGGTTCATCATGACAACACACAGTGAAATTTGCCGGAGTATTCAACTGAATACAATCAAAAGAAATTGTAGGCATGCACAACCGAATCCAATTAAATAAATTGCAAGCATGAACAACTGAATCCAATTAAAAGAGATTGTGGGTATACACAACTGCATCCAATCAAAATAAATTGTGGTTATATACAACTAAATCCCATCAAAAGAAACATGCATTTTGCCACCGACAAAATATGATGGAAGGCATATAATATAACACTGAACCCAGATATCGATTCCACAAAGCCAAAGATTTTTTTTTTTACAAAAACCATGATGAGAATAACGAGCACTCACAATATCATCATCAATAACATTAAATTGTCGAAAGTAAAAATGCATTATACTTCACCAGTTAAAATCATACCATTGCCCTTCGCTTTCCTCAGTCGATGTCCCGCGCTCTGTGTCACGCCCCGCACTCCGTGCCACGTCCCGCTCGCCGACCGTAAAAGGCTCACCGGTACCTCCCAGCCAAACGCTAGGGGTACTCTACTTCCCCCTTAGCCCCCTGAGCCGCAAAGGGGCCACATAAGAACCAGAGATAGACTAGCGTCTCAGCTCACCTCCACGGCTGAGCTACCACTCCAACATAGCTGAGATAAACCCAACTCCTCACAAGCAATCCGTCAAGCCACAATTCGGCAGCGTCACATTACGCTAACCGTTCCCCCTTCTTCCTTCCTTTCCCTTTCTTTTATAGAAATTTGAGACTGACCTAAATTCCTAAATCATTAATTAATTAATTTTTAATGACAACCCTCCATATGTTCTCCACCATCCAAGTGTCACTCATCCCTATGGTTCTCCAAAATTAATTTCTTTTTAATATTTAAAAGACTCCATTCCCTCACTTCCTCAACAATCACTCCTTAAATTTACTCCTTAAATTACTCCTTAGTCACCCCTTAATTTACTCCTTAAATTACTCCTTAATCATTCCTTAAATTACTCCTTAATTTACTCCTTAATCACTCCTTAAATTACTCCTTAAATTACTCCTTAATCATTCCTTAAATTACTCCTTAATTTACTCCTTAATCACTCCTTAAATTACTCCTTAATTTACTCCTTAAATTTCTTTAATTTTATTATTTAATTCTCTCTTGTTTTTTTATTTATTTAATTATTTATATTTTTTTTTCCAAAAGATAAATGCAGTTTTTAATCTTTTCAATATATTTTTAAATTCCTAGCTTTTATCCCCCCACACTTTAATAATTTTGTTTCTTCTTTATCATTTAAAGGCCAAGGGTTTCACTTAATTTAATTCCCCCATTTCTTTACCTCCTTTATTTTTAGACGACTTTAATTAACACCTAGGAGGGTTTTAGTTTACGCCCTAGGTTTATTTTTGTAGAATCATTTCTTAGGGCTGGTCAATTTATCTTAGAGATGTTTTAATTCAGGTTTTGCTTTGAGCAGGGCAACAATTTCATTTGAGGAGTCGTTTTAAGAATTTTATCAGGCGTTAAGGTCTTAGGGTCATCTAGGTTGTCTCATCGTCATCATCCATGCGACGTGCCCTTCAGGATGCACTACGTGCTCCAAGGGTGCCACTCACCTCGTTTGCTTCTGCTGTGCGACGTGCCCTTCAGGATGCACCACGTGCTCCAAGGGTGCCACTCGCTGACTTGCATTTCTTTGTGTGATGTGCCCTTCAGGATGCACCACGTGCTCCAAGGGTGCCACTCGCTGACTTGACGGATTGGTAGACTCTATAACCCCTGGAGTCAACACTCCACCAGGTGAACTTGTGGGAGACT
>SNQJ01S0022167.1:5936-38801 GCA_010110895.2 Picea sitchensis | reverse complement strand
TTTTTGGCACTCTTATGAATTTGGTTCCCTTCGAATTTCATCTTCTCCATTTCTGTCGAAAGAGATTTTACCAGCTTGGTCAATTCATCTACTTGAGGGTGGGATGCAGAGGAATTGGAGGTTGAGGCTTTAGATATCCCCCTTCCTCTGTCTCTATTATATTTATTCCTAAGCCCTCTAACTGCCAACATGCTGGACTCTACTTCCAGAGATGCATCTTGCATATGAGCCAAGGAATTTTCTCTTCTCTCTCTCAACAGGAGGCATAAATCAGGGTCAAAATCACTAGCATATGTAATTTTGGCAGAGGATTCTATAGGATTTATCTTAGTAGGAATCTTGTTATACATTTTTTTGAATATTTTGGAGAAATCAGAGACAAACTCTCCCTCTTTTCTCTTTAGGGACCCAAAATATGTGATATAATACATAAAGTCTTTTTTATCCCCCCATTGTCTCAAGAAAAAATCATCTAAAGCCTCAATCCTAGCGATGGATCCAGGGGTCAACCCCCTAAACCATTTCCTAGCATCACCATCAAGGCTCTGGACAAAGACTCTCATCCACACATCCTCGTTTTCAATATTTAGATTGGCTGCATAACTATAGAAGGAAACAAGGTGTTCTTCAACAATTATGTCTTCTTCTCTTGTGAATTTGGGCATGTATTTTAGGTAATCTCTAGCAGGGAGAGAATTCATTGGCTGAGGTAAGATTAGAAGGGCATATCTTGCAGCCACTATGGAATCCATTCTGTTCCTTGGGGGATTATCACCTGCCATAGGGATGATAGCTAGAGGAGAACCAAGAGGAGATGTATCTTGAACAGGGGAGGCTGGAACTGAGCCTCCGTGAGGAAAGGGAAAGAACATGGGATTTGAGGAAAAAGCTACAGGGCTTGAGGGAACAAAGGTTTCCCTCTCTATAAAAGAAACAAATTTAACAGGAGGAGGATTAGTGAAGCTCAAAGTGGGAAAATATTCAGGGGTTTTGGGTTCAGAATAGGGTACAACTCTTGAGGGGATAGGAGTGTCAAAGCCTTCCACCAAAACTGGGAGAGGGGAAACTAGTAGGAAAACTCCCAAAATTTAAACTTCTAGAAGCTCCAACATATTCAATTAGTCCCCGGAAACGACGCCATAAATGTTAGCACTAGAAGTCACCTCCATATTGCATTAGAGGTAAGCCCAATACCCATCAGTTTGTTTGTCACAATGAATAATTTTGAATCGGTCGAATGGACGTAGACCCAGGATAATATTGTTTTAACTCAGAAAACTGGACCAGTGTGCACATGTAGGTGAGGTCTCGATTCAATTTTCGTCAGTAAGTTGTAGTAAGGGTGAGTAGGAGGAAGAATTTGAGGAGAAAATGTAGAGGTATACTATGGACATCAGGTCTTCCAATATCCTAAGGAGGAAAAAGTTAAAATCCAAGATCCTCTTGGATTCAAAACTTCAGGAAACCGAAGAACGTTAATGACATCACTGCAATCAAACATACATTACAATACAGTCGAAAACAATCCATGTGAATCCTTCAATCACAGACACTTTAGTATAAGAGGAAATAATATGAAAATAAGATGACTTTCCTTAAACGAGAAGTCTCATATCACAATACATAACAGAGAACCAGAAAATTCATCAAAAGTTTACAATGCAGAAGCCTAGCTCAACCATCGACCATAAAAAAATGGAAGAAATGCCTACATATACTCAGAACTGAATCCAAGTTCCCAAGGCGTGATCATATCATGTGTTCAATTATTTGTGTTAGTGAGCTTCTCTGTTAGGTTGCGCATGCAGATGTTAGTCAGACTGCCCATGCAGTCTTTTGTCAGATGTGATCTCTGGTCAGAATGGACTGACATCCTGCTTCCGCGATTGGTCCCTTTTTGGCCTTCTATTTATGGAAGGATATGATGTCTCAAACACCTTCCTTGTTTTCATTAACTTCTTCATCGAGATCGGAGTGGGCAGAGACAACCTGGCACGTGAAAAACACGTTGACCGCACCATGTGAATATCTACCACTTAAGCTTTGTTGGCTGCTGACCCAAAATATGGTAGGTGGACGTGGAGGCTGATGGAGGCTTGCAGGCTATAATGGATGCTCGATGACTAGGTGGAAAGCTATGGTTGACAAAGTGGTGATTGGGAAAATGTGGGTGTCAGAATGCGAGAGTTGAGGCGTAATGGGATGGAGGTGATGTGGCATGAGAAGATGACGTGGAGGCAGAGGGGAGGCTACGGTGGTAGAGGGAAACATGACTACATTGACGGGGGTAACATGGAGAGAGAGACACATGGTAGGAGATGATAAGCATCATAGGAAAAATGGAGACATGATAGGCAGAGAGATGAGTGAGTGGGGGACATGTGTTGAGAGATGAAAGGCGATGACATGACAACAGAGAAGGGACAGGTGAGTGGAATATAGGTGTTGGCAGGAGAGAAGGCAGAAAGCGGAGGTGGTAAAGTGGTCTACTCAGAGGGGGGAGGGAGGTGGTAAGAGATTTAATGCAGGGGGAGGGGGTGGTCCGAGTTAACGAGGAGTTGACACGATAGTGCGGGGCCCGCACCAAAAAACCTCCTACTCGGACCCCCCTCATTAAAGGAAGAATGTCGGGGGGTATGATATGGATTGTGCACCGTATATTTGAGCACATAGATCTCGACCACCCATATATATGCACCCCTTATCACAACGTGCCCGGGCTCTAAAATTAGGATAAAAATGAAAACGTGGGTTTTTTATCCCCCTTTTCGTGCATTTTGACCAAGGTGCCATTTCCTAAGTGAAAAACACCCCTTTAGCAATAATATGTGCTAACAAATCCCATGATAATGGGTAAATGACCACCAATTTTCACTCAACCATCAAGTTACTGGTCCGACAGGTCACCTTCGACGCATTTGGAAGTTGCAATGTTCATTCACCCTGTATCTCTAGACTCTAGGAGTCCCGAATAACTTAGCTCCTTTTTGAGTGTAGCGAAGGGTTCCATGGACTTGGTCCTATGGAAATTTTTCAAGCTCCAGAGGATATACTCATAAATCTTAGCCAAGATTTGGTTAAGGTCGTGGGCATGAGCCCGTGGTCTCTTGGATGACTAGTTTGAAGGAAGCGCCTTCCATTCATAGAACTTAAGTTCTAAAGAAGGGAAATGTATTTTCGAGGGACTGTAGCAGTCACGTAGAGTCTGCCCCGACTCTAGAAATATAAAGTTGATCCTTGGGAAAAACACCTTGAGTATTTCCAATCATCCCAGAGGCCAAACTTATAATCCTACAACCATTCAAATGCAAAGTTTCACCGTAGAACAATATTTCTAATATTAATCATACAATACAAATTTTTGTCATAGACACAGAGGAAATCAACCATAAACAATTCAACTGCATAGGGTATATGAAATAATTATCTATTACAATCGATCACCAATCAGCCATTTGTGCATGTTCACCTTTCCACCCAATAGTAGGCTTAGGGCATTCATTCTTATCGCTTTGGAAATCCATGTGCCAAAGCCATGATATCACTAGGAAATTTTGGAGTTCTCGGAGATTCTTTCTTTGTCATAGCCTTTGTGAGATTTATCAAATGCTCCCATAGCATCAAGCTTGTGACCTCCTATTTTCGGAAATGTTTTACGCAAACTCTCTGAGATCCGTTCTTGTTTTCTCTCCCGTTTTTTAGAACAACTTAATTCTTTAGTTCTTCTTCTTCGTTGGAGAGACTCAAATGCTCTCTACCTTTTTCCAAATGCTCTCTCCATTCTCTTGCACGTCCCCTCCTTTTTCCCCCAGGGAGGTTATGGACATGTCATGTTCCTTCCTCGAGAAGAGGAGGTTGGTCGATCTAGGCTTTGCAATAAAATGCACTATGTGGTACCCGGGATGGCAGGTTTTACACGTCTCCTCATCTAGACTCTCCATGCTTCCATTCCGACGGGGGTTAGTTGATTTTTCAACCACCAGGTGCTTTTTTTCATTAAATGATTTTTCCTTTGTATGGGATAGGGCTTATTATTTCAACAAATATAATTTGAGTCATTTTGAAATAATGAAATCTCTTTATAGTTTCCTCACTCTTTCCTCTATTATCATGGCCGATACTTCAAGGATTCACCCCCATAGTCATTTATTTGGAAATTAAACAATAATACATTACAATGTTCACATGCCATAGCATGAAAATCATAATTAATGATTAATTACAAAAATTTGGAAGTATGGGTGACCCATGATCCCTTCATCTATAGCAATTGAGTCTGAGGTAGAAGCTTAGATACTTAAATGCTTCATTGAGACTCTTTCATTTCATAGGGATAATGTTTCAAATTTCATTAGATTGTAATTCTGAGCAATTATTAAGGATAATGTAGGAGTTATCTAGATTGATGGACACACCTATATGTCGATTATACACGTCGATGATTTTTCTCAAGGCCTAGATATCCCCTGAGTTCCATCATGCTACAAAATATGTGATTGAAAAATAGTAAGTGATACAATTTCTGAGTCTGATACCTTGAATCCTTGAAAAAATCCTTTTTCTCTGGCATGCTTATGCGTTTTTCTAATGGATTATGCTATAATCAAGAAAAAAAGGAGAGTGGGAAACCTTGGTGAAGTCCTCACTAAGATTTAAAAAACTGAGAAGGGGGACCATTTATTAGAACTGCAAAGGAAGAGCTTTGGAGGCACCCCATAATCCAATCGAATGTGTTTAAGTTCATCGCTAATTGAATAAGAACCAATCTTAAGAAAGTAGAGTTGACTCTATCATAGGATTTCGATAATTCCAGTTTCAAGATTGTCACTTTAGGGTTTTTTTTTTTTTTTTTTTTAACTAAGTGGAGGACTTCCTACACTATCTCTACTGCATCATGGATTTCTCTGTTTTTTAAGAATCCAAATTGTTCTCTCCTATAACATCATTCAACATTGGTTTTAACTGCCTCACTATTATCTTGGTTATTAACTTGTAAATGAAATTACAACAAGAAACATGGTAGAAGTCCTCGAATGAGGACACATATTTCTTTTTGGGAACCAGGAAGATAAAGGTAGAGTTTATAACCCCATAAATATTTCGTGCCCTTTGGGATTCCCTAATTTTCATTGACAATTATTCCTTGATCAGGTCGTAAAAATGCTTAAAAAATTCTAATGTAATTCCATCTGGGCTAGGGCTCTTCCCATTTTCATGGATGAGATAGCATCAAGAAATTATGCTTCCCTTAATTCTTCCTCCAAAGTTTTATTCATTTCGTGAGAGAAAACTGGTTGGAATTTAGAAACCACTTCAAGGATTTCTTGGATAAGAAAACCTTCTGGGGATGGAAAGATTTTCTTGAAGAAAAATCCCCCCGCTTATTCTTTCTTAGGGAAGGAGATACTCATCATTCTGTCTTCATTTTTTATTTCCCAAATAGTGTTAATGTTCCTTGTGAAATTCACAAATTGATGAAAACATTTTATATTTTTGTCCGCAACTTCTAACCACAACGCTCTACTTTTGAGTCTCCATTCATGCTCATCTTTTTATAGCCAATAATGTTTGTGTGCCTCTAGAACCTTTAACTACTTAACTTGGGACAAGCTAAGGGGGCCTTCATCTATTATTGAGAGAAAGGATGACAATTTTTCCTCAATTTCAATGATGAATCTTAACCTTTGAGTCTTCCAGGTAGCCAACCATTTTCTTGTATCTCTTTGAATACGTTTTAGGTTTTCTGCAAATTGAAACATCAAAGGGTCAATATTTGATGAGGACAACTTAATTCAGATAGAGTAGACCAGTCTTAGAAATCCTTCATCCTCTATCTAGACCTAACTTATCTTCATAGGAGCAGGGGGAGAATCCTGTCCTAATTTCTAGTGGAGAATAATAGGTCCTTGGTCGAAGATCCCCCCTTTTCCTACCGAAGCGTTAAAACAAATTCTCGATTCCAATAAATACTCCAAACCTAGAAATATATCGAGTATTTTGACTACTGCTTCATTACCTAATCTAAGATTCCTCCAAGTAGGGGTAATTTTAGCCAGTTCAATATCTACCAAGTGAAGGTTCTCTAGGAAGGAAAGAAATAACCCTTTTGTCGATCCTCCCTATAGGAATCGTCCCACACTTCCCTTGAAGAGAGAGTGAAATTAAGGTTACCTCCTATGTTTTTTAATCGATCTCTGAGAAGGCACTGCATTGTTCAAATCTTCCTAGAAGGGAACCCTATAAGCACAGGGTCCGTAAAGGTTAAGAACCAAAAATAAAAAGTCATTGTAATTTTGTCTCAACTTGACTAAAATTTAGGATCAATAAGAAGAAGAGGATGAGGTCCTAAAATCCCGGCTCCACCCTGTTATTAGTCCTTCAGACATCCCCTTTGCATCAACTGCACATAAATACCAGTTTTTGAGCCACAACTAAAGAGTCTCCCTAGATTTTTCACTTGAACACATGGTCTCCTGAATTAGGATGATGTTAGGTTTAAGGATCCGAATCATCCTCTTGAGGGATATGTTTTTTTGAGGGCCCCCAATCCCTATTGCATTGAAATATAGAATTATCATTTTGCAGTAGCTTATTGTACATACAAATTTTTCACATCTAAGTGTCACACCTTGGTTTCGCATCCTCGACAACATGGAAAGCATTTTTTCATGTTACCTAGCTATCAAAGAGAAGAAAATCCACTTTTTGAAGGTCGAACACATTATCTTCCCCCATTTTGATTGACTTATATGGAGCACTTATGCCCTCCTGCCATGGATTTGGGAGCGTCACCCCTAGGTGGCGCCTCTTATACTAGACTAGGAGGAGCATCCCTGATGCCTTCTGTCAAGTTTGTAGGGAGCGTCAACCCTATTAGGGTGGTTTGAACTAATCCCACCTTATTCTATGGGTCAAATCTGACATATTTCTGGTGGTTATGATCGAGGGACAACTCATAAGCTCGAGTCTCACTTTTTTGGGTAATCAATCCTAAATCATAGAGGAAATATCCCAACCTTACCTTATTTAAGTTGGTTAAACCTCCCAAGTTTCTATATAAACAAGTCCTCTCAAGGGTGGAGGAGATTATATGAAGTTAAGGTATGAAACATATCAAACCTATGGTTCATTTGTCAACATAAAATAAGGGGTTGGATAGGAGAAGCATTGGAAGAATCTTGCTCAACATCAAGGTAATTATAAGTACTATCCTTTATTTCTCATAAACATAATCTTGGCATATTCCCATACTTCTATCTCATTTAGTTTACATATGAATGTTATACTTGTTTCATTTAGTTAAATTTCTTTCATCTAACTTTTGTGCAAGGATTAGTTGAAGAGGAAGATGGATTACGTCTAGGTGTGGGAATATAGTGATGCAGTGGGTAGGATCCAATGCTAGAGAAACAAGGAGAATCGAGGAAAACCTTTGAAAAAGGTGCACTCTGATTTCCTTTTCCCTCTTCTCATTTTCATGTGTGAATAGACATGAACAAGGGATCAATTAGTTTCCATTTTCTCTATTCTTTCTTAGCCAAAGAAAACCCGGCTAAGGGGAGCTTAACCTTTCTGTGGGGTAAGTTTATCATAATAGAATTTGAAAGGTGACTCCATTGGGGAATGATTGTTTCCTCAATTTTTATCCTCTTATTTCTTATGATTTCTTGATGAATGCTTGGTTTATGAAGTCTTTTTTCTTTCACCTTCATTGAATAGCTTACAAAGTCCTCAAAACACTTCTGTTGAGTTTGGGTTGAGCCTGAGCCTGTTTGAACCTTTTTTCAAACAATGAAACTCCCTTCCAGTGGTCTACAGAGTGTCAGTGATGCCCCTTAGTAGGATTTTATGGAGAATCACCCTACCCTTTACTCCTTGTACTCTTGATACTAGGAGTGTCACCCTTCCTTTTGGGTTGTTTTTTGGGCCTCACTCTCTCTATTTTGCAGTCTTTGTGATCCATAATTTTGTCCAAGATTCTTCTTTGACTGCTTCAGGCTTTGATTGTTTGATATAGATTGTGAATATCACTCTTCTTGTATGGTTTTTTAAGAATTGCCTCTAATTAAGTTTTGAAAGGGTAAGCTATCCAAGTTTGATTAGATCCTTGAGATCATTTTTTATTTTCAACAATCTCTTTCTTGGTTGATTATATAAGAATTTGACTTCTGTACTTTTGTTCCTAAAGAAATTTCAAGCATTCTTCTTGTCAGTTTTGGAAGCCTTTTATGTCAACTTGGAGATAGTTTGTTGGCAATTGAATCTTGTATTTCAATTATATTTTGGCAATTGTTGATCCAATTAAATTCCGAAACTTTGTAAAGTCGGTAGTGCTATCAATTGGTCTCAAATATTTTGGTTTTAATACTTTCTAAGAGTGATTTCTTTCTTCGAACGCTTTGATTGAACAAGTGTAGAAGTCTCTTTGTTCTCTTGACTTGTGAATGCATCTTTGTTTGAGTATACTTTTGCTTCATTTTCTCTTCTATCTTAGCTTTGAACAATTTCATGCTCATTGAAAATAAAATTAAAGATTACATGTTGATCTCATTTGCATGTTAACATTAGACAAAGAAATTCAAGCACTCTAGATATTTAGAAGTGGAGTTGTAGTTGAAAAAATTAAAGAACTTAACATCCATTGGTTTTAAAATTTAAAGGATTGCCTTTGATAATTTGGCAAACATTTGGATTCTTAATTTAAATGAAAATAAAATTGCATTGAGTGTTCCATGAATTGATTGTAGTGATAAGTGTTTAATTGTATTTGGAAGAAAAATAAACCTCTTCTCCCTCTAGTAAGTAGGATTCATTGAAGGAAATTGTCCATTTCATTTTCCCTCTTGCATGGTTTTTTGGAGTTAGGTCAAAACATCATTAGTTTCATCTCCATCTACCCTTGAGTAGGAAACAACTCTAAATAATCAACCACATTTATAATTAAAATAAACTAGATTTTTTATTTATAGAACACCAACAATAGTCTAGGAGTTATAATCCTTGGACTAGGAAAAATTAGTAAATTGTCCAAGATTGCTAAAAAGGAATTTGGAACACTAAAGAGTGCTTAAATACAATTTTTGTATAGGCATAACCAAGAACCCTCTCTAACACATGTTCTAAACATGAGGCCATGTGCATAAGAGTAGAGGATATTAACCCTCCAAATCTTTACTAATCGTAGCGAAAAGAGCATATATTGGGGTTTTTTCTTGAGAAACTACTAGTTTCATTTTGGTCTGGGGTGTTTGTGAATCCACGAATCCATTCAAGGTCCTTAAGAGTATTACAATCAACTTGTCTTCAGTTCTCTTGAAAAATTTCAGACTTCTCATCCTGCCCATACATTAGGTCCCTACTTGTTGAATGTATCCCCGAGCTAAATGCTAGTTGGCATAGTAGCCTTTACAGGTATATACATGGGTGAATGTGGGGGAAGTTCCCACGGTACCATCGAACCAAACTTTGTATCACACTTTCAATACCATTGGAGGATGACCTTTCAAAACAAGGGTTTATTGCACCGAGAAGGGATGATACGTGGGGTTGGGTAATTGCCTCTCATTTCTTCGTTGGCATCTTGATATCCCGTCTTCGAAAGGTCCTTCCATCTACTATTTTCTTGGTTGATAACTTTTATATTTTTACGAGTGTGTTCTTTCATCACTTTTAGTTGGCCCACACTAGGATTATTTTTTTTTAACTTCACGGCCGACTGACAATCTTCATAAGGTCTCATAGGATGCAAGGTTGCCTCAGAAGGTTACAAATGCCTCCTCATTCATCTAAAGATCATTCCCACAAAGGAACAATAAACGAAGAAGTTGTCTCTGAGACTGGGAGTGTAACTTCTCCTTTACCTGAAACATTTACAGAAGGGGCCATAGGTTTTTAGGAATGTTTTGTTCCTGTAAATCCACCTTTAACTGATCCTTTTGGCCCAATCGTTCTATAGATACCTCCTTTGGGATATTTTGAATCCGCGCTACAATATTGTCTTTCCAAACTACCACTTAGACCATACGAAGATGTCTTAGCTATGGATTCAGGAATATCTAACCCTATAGAAGGATTTACTACCCCTATTCAGACATCTGGATTAGTTAATCATACTTAGACTCTTGCTCCTACTCCTTCTACTTTGTGGAGAACATATTCATGACAAGACATCCACCTTAAGATGGGTATGAACCCAACCCAACCTCTTCCTACCTCAACATAGTCACCTATAACATTTTCCTTAGGCTCACATATGCTTATGCCAAGTCATTTACTTTTTTATCCTAAGGGACAAGTAGATAACATCACTATTGTTTCGAGTCAAATGTCAAGTAGCTCGGGTCTTTTCCTTCCTAGTCAATTAAGTAAGACCCTAGAAAATATCTTAAAATTGTACCTTTACAAGTTGGAAGTTCATTTATACCACATAATCCCATTGGGATGCCTCCTCTTAGAAAACATTATACTATTGTGACACAAGTTTCAACCGACGGATAGTTTTTTGCTAGTGGACATAATCCCATTAGTGGGCATAATCCCATTAATGGGAATTTTCCTATTAGTGGAAATATTCCTACTAGGGGGAAAACCTTAGTTGGTGAACAAATACAGGCTGTAACCCAAAATTTTACTGGAGGAAAAGTTATAGGAAAACTTTCAAAACCTTTTGTTGGAAGCTAGCAACAACCTTGGGTGAAAACCACTCTGACAAGTCCCTCATGGAAAAAACCACTCAAAGCGGGGACCCTCTAATCCTAATCCTCATGACTATATTCCTGAATAATCATTTCTAGGTGTTTTTAAACCTACCCACGGTCAACTTAGTCAAAGAGGTTTTCCTCCATATGTAAGTATACCTAATCAACCAGTCAACCCTGCTTTTGTTTCCAAAATTCCTCAACCAATGAATCCTTCTCTTACTTCCTAGATTCCTCAACAACAACCTATGGGGTGTTGGTTGTGGAGCCTAATTATATTCATAATTCACATGCGGGGAAAGAAACCATGAGATACAATTCCTTAGACCATGAGAGTAGGAATTTTTTTTTTCAATTTAAATATTGTAATTTAAGTAGTTGAAGTCTGAATTTTGTTCATTATAAGGTTCTGATTTGATGATAGAGGTTGGTTGTTGAGCTTGATTGTCTTCCTGATTAAGAGGTCTTTTTTTAGTCATGTTTATACCCCCATGAATACTATAAAACCCTCCACCTTGAGGGGTTGTAGGAAGGTGGCTGTGGGGTCGGGGGCTTTCCCCTAGATGGGGAGGTCAGGGGGGCAAATTTGGCCCCGGAAAAATAACTTGTAGTATGTATTGTAATTTCATATTAAATTTGGACCATTCATTGTAAAGGTCAGGATATGTAATGATTAGAAGTTATGTAGGATTTTTTCCTAGAGGAAATACTCTTTTATGGGGAATTGTATTGTGACTATGCATCATTATGAATATTGTATTCTAAGAGAGGGATCTTGTGAGAAAAGAAGAGGAAGTTACATTTGTTGTGTTGTGGGTTGTATCCCTTCATTTTACAGATAGTAATAAAGGAAGGACCAGGAAATTTCTATCGTGGATTTATCCCACCTTTGGGTGAACCATATATATATGTGTCTCTATTGTATTGTGTATATTATTATATGTTTTATTTTCGCATTTTTTATTTCATTTTATTTCTTAAGTGATCCTATTTTTCTAACAAATGGTATCGAGCGTAAGGTAACTCGCAGGAAAAGAGGGTTCACGGTTCAAGTGGGAGGAAATGGCGAAAGATGAAATTTTTAGGGTCGAAAAATTTAACGACCTAAACTATCAGTTATGGAAGATGAGGATGGAATATTATTTATATCAGGAAGATCTATTCATACCATTAGGTGGAATAGAAAATAATCTGATGACCATGAAGGACTAAGAATGGGAGGTTCTTGATAGAAGGCACTAGGAACAATACAATTGAGCAACATCCGACCCCCAGTGACCTTCCAGGGGGATGGGGCATCAAAATTTCATTCTCCTTAAGTGATCACATCCTTCATTAAGGGTTTCTACCACACTTTACTCATACATAGTTTTCTAAACATGATATCCATGCTCAAACCCGAGCTCATAACCAATGGATATACCTTTTAAGTGTTCTTTGAGATTTATTAGTTGAGGGGCCGGGTGGGTGCCACGTGGATCCACCTCACATGTGTTATTTCCAAGTTCCTTCCTCCATGGATGGAATACCATCCACCACCCGATCCCGTGGCTAGACTTATTTCCTTTCTCTCCTATATCAACCATGGAGAATTAGATGCTACAACACTTCACCCCCTCTTTACTATCTACACGAGACCACTTTCGAGTTACAGAAGCACCCAAAGTCTGGTGAGCTCGCCTACATGGCTTTTGGCCTTTGAGCGTTAGGTCTCTCTATCATACTACATCCCGAATCCTCTCACGGAGCCACAGTCCCAGACTCCAGGAATTCTAGTCATTTCACCAACCATGTTGCCTAGGAAGACACATATTAGGGCCCGACACATAGGGGGTTAGGGTGACCGATGTTAAACTCCCATGGGCCTATGGGGTATGTGATACACAAATCGGGTGACACATGGTACATCAAGTTGGGGTGCACGTCACCCTGGAATTGTTGTCACTGCACCTCATCACCCCATATTGATAGGCTTCTACATTCCTTAGATCTCATGGTCGAGATCCAATCACATAGACATATAGATATATGACTCTAGTTACCTTGAGGATTTGACATTCGGGAGTGTTGCTATGAAAACTCCTCTTACCTTCCGAAGCGTCCAATCTCTGAATTAAAAGGGATAGAACCACACATCCTTGAATATATCGATGACTGGGAGAGGATCTGAAGGATCCCACGATCTATGGTTCTAGGTCCTTCACAGCTCCGACCTTCAGGACCGGGGTTTGCATCACGGTTTAGTTGGCCCGAGATAGTTTTCATTCAACCACTTGAGGAGCGCCTATTCTTTGGTCAATATTACGAGAATGGTGTATCCACAGTTTACAGGCTCGTATAAGGATGGTAGGTCGATCATACTATGAATTCTGGACTTTCAAAGTTCTGAAGCCAAGGGGGCATAACTTTCTTAGGCTTAGTCCAAGGTTCCTAAGTATTGGTCATATGGGTCCTTCGGTAGATAATCCAATCGTCTTCCAAATGAAGGGACCTCTCCTTTTTAAGGCTTCCACTTAGCTATCCTTCTTGATATTTTACCATGAAATGGTTAGGGACTTGGGTTTGGAAATTCACAAGGCAAGGGGGGGTCAGGGGAATGTATTCTCTTTAGACAGGTGGTTTCATGTCTACACGATATCTCCCATCTTGACCATCTTAAAAGTTTATGCCCCAGGTAGCCTCATGAGCTAAGCTAGGCATATATACTATTGGTTGAAGTGTAAGTTTACAAGGAGAAGGAGGAATATACATATCATAACCATTCCACACGGAAAACATTTATAAATACACATATGTATAAATCAAAGCATTCATCCATTATTCTAGTTCAACACATAAAACAATGAAAGTACTTATCAGAACCCGGATAGCATGTGAAGCAGTTGTTGAAAGGGGTGCCCGTTTCACCCAACCAGGCTCACATTGGCCCTTATTAGGATTTTGGGAGATTCTTGGTCAATTTTGACCTATTTTGGGACTCGACAGGCTGTCGAAGGTGGAGCGCAGGATGAAGTGGAGATCATGGTATGTCGGCCCCTTTTTGGGTCCCTTTGGGATTTGGGATTATGTAGCAGGTATGGGATGTGCGGCCACATGGGTTTACCCATGTTTAGGTAATACATAAAAATGTATAAACAAGTAGCTAGGTGACATAGGTAAAAGGGCCCGATAAGCTAAGTGCTAAGTGCAAGTATGGTTTGTAGATGCTCTGTGCATATTGTGAGAAACCTTGTGTAGAGGCCCCAAAGTGCAAGTGGTTGTAATAGGCTGTGAAAGGCTTTGTGCTGAACCGCAAGGAAGAAGGATGCAGTGAGGTGTGTGAGATATCCTATCTATCTTAATTAGGGGTTTTGTGGCTCACATTGCATGTATATGACCGATTGAAGTTAATAAAGAAGAAAGAGTTGGTGTGGCGGGGGTGGGGTTGAACCACATAAATCTTGTGTTATGATGCTTTCTACATGCGATGTTTTGATGTTTTATGTCTTTCTTTACTTTGCTAAGCTTTGATATAGATAGATGGATCTGTTTATGCTTTGTTCTTGATGACCCTAGATGCTATATCTGACCTATGAACTTTCTTAGTGCTTTCGAATGCTAAGATCTAATCTATTTCTTTTATTCTAAATTAGCGATACTTTAGATCTGGGTGAATCTTGCGATGCTTTGTTTATCTGTGAAGTAGATATTGGGTAAATAATGATGAAATGATGATGCTAAGTGATCTGTTAAGTATTATAGTCGAGATCTATGTCCTAGATAAGATTGTAGACACGATTCTTGCAACCACCCCGCCTCTACCACCGGGTGAGACTTTATCTACTTTGTAGGTGTGTTCTGAAGGAGCCGATGGATTAGGAGTTTTTGGTGTTCTATTGTAGCATTGAACCACAGGTCTACCTGTGCCAACAAATGGTTCCATTATTAGGGACATAAAACTATGATTGCTGGGAACTAAGGAAGAAAAGAATCTTTGTCACGGGTCCAACCTAAAAGCTGAGAAGCTCAGGTGTAGATCTATTTCTCTGGTGCAAAGTACTCTACTTAGTTTCACAAGCTATGTGCTAAGGAAAATAAGTCTGATCTAAAGAAAGAGTAAGATCTGAAATCTTTATGCTCTGTGAGAAGGTAAAAGTGAGAATTTTTATTAAAAGAGGTAAGATCAGAAAGCTTTGTTCTTTGAGAAAGGTAAAAGTGAGATTTTTCTATTAAAGGGGTAAGATCTGCAAGCTCACGTGCTTTGATAAAGGTAATAATGAAGTTCTAGATATGGAATCTTTGTGCTTTCTACTGTGCAGAAATAAGATAAGTGGAATTTTGTTTCAACAATATGGATCTAGGTATGTTTGATAGATTACGTCCTAGCTTGAAAACTAAGCATTAATAGATGAAGAAGATTTGAAATGAGTAGATCGATAAGAATAGTGAAAAATATGTTATACCTATGCATAGAAATAATGTTTGGACTAACAAGTGGATGCAAGATCCTAGAAAGGATTTGTTGTCGGTTAGCTCCTATGATCCTAAGCGTCTTGATATAGGAAGGGTTAGGGGATCATTTTAAAGGAAAATGAATTAACCCTTTGTTATAGTTGCAGAAAACTAGGACATCTTGCTAGGAATGTCCACAGGGAGGAGACCTAGTTGCCTTTGTGGTAAAGCCATGGACAATTAAGTATTGGATTGCCCTAGAATGATTGCTAAGATTGAAAAGATGAAGACATGAGAAAAAAGAAAACCCTAAGGTAGATATAGAAAATGTAGAACCCCAACAAGAATCAAATAAATTATTGATACAAATGAAAGAAAACCTGAATGAACACCGACATGTCAAATTATCAGAGATCTTCAAGGAACAATAATTCATTGAAGCAAGAATATGAGACTTCGACGTTGAATGTGTTTTTGATGAGGAAATACAGGTGAATATTATGTTAGAAATCACTTGGGAACTTTTTAGGAGCTTTGTTATGATTCCTTCACTCGGAGGAATAGGATTATTTAGGAAAATTGATAACCCTATATTGGAAGGCTACCAAGATACCTATGGTATCCAATAGAGCTTTGACAGAAGGTATTTTAGTGTATTTGTGAGGACAACGCTCCATTTTCTACGTTACTAGGAAAACCTTGGATCCCGAAGAGATGAGACCATAAGGAAAGAAGAAGAGGAATTTTTAGAACAACATAAGAAAGAGTTAAAAGAATTCATAACTAGAAGGATGGCACACTTGATTGAAGAATAGGAGGTATATCGTATCCATTTAACACCAATGACATAGATGTCGAAGTTTCAAGAACCTTTGGAGGGACCCACAAAGACTAAATATCTATCCAATTGAAAGAATATTACCCTTGAAAGAATCTCGATAGCATGAAGTCACCATGTCAAAAGAAGACAAGAATCAATGGGAAGAGGAGAATACCAAGGTGAATCTAACTTTGGAAGGAAGGATAGAAACTAAGTGAGAAAGGGCTAAAGATCGAAAAGTTCTTGAGAAAGATCACGAGAAGAGACCTTGCTTAGGAAAATTTACAAAATTGGATCTTTTCTGGAATATCAGAAACAATGACATATGGAACTTTACCATGGTGAAGCAATATAGTCATTAGGACCAATATAACCATTTGACCGATGCTCTGAATGGGTAGAAAAGAATTTATAGCTCACCATTAGACCATTGGAACCACACCGTAACAAACATAACAGAGTTAATGAAGGATTAATACCCATTGCAAGCGACCCATTCCCGAGTTACCTATTTATCCCGTCGCACCATGCACGAGAACACTTTTTCCACGACCAGAGTTTGAGCACAGCGGAGCTTTGCTGATTTTATAGATATTATTACTCTTGCCAATCTATTCTAATGCGATTAATACAAGTTACTCCACGAACACGAGATTGTTAACCTCGGCGTGTATGTCCGGACGAGTTGAGCAGCTCTTGAGGAAAGAGTGAATAATTTCTCATCGACATGATGGTAGAAAGAGTCATGTCGATGTCTATAAGTATACAAGAATCATCGATATGAGAGGAACGCAAGCATCTCATCGACCTCGAGCGGACCATGTTAGAGCCATCGGATGAAAAAGTGGAGCAAACACGGGGATGATCTAGCGAAGATGCTAAATTGATCCCAACTATATTACTCATGTATATTCCACCTCTGAGTGATGCAGTAAATCAGGACAACGTACCTAGATATTTTGGGCACGCCTTGGTCACTGCGTACCTCTGAGAGAATCCACCTGATTCAAGCGGAACCAAGATAGATTGCTGACATTGAATTTTAGTGAATTCAACTTGGAAGTGCAAAGTCTATAACATGATCACCCAAAAGTACCTAACCATAACTAAGGGAAATAATTCAAATATAATCCCACAGTCGTGGACAATGAACCTCTCGCAGTCCACCTGCTTTGACGTCGCTGATTACCGAGAAGACACGGAGGTAAGATGCATGTCAAGATGCTGGTGTCTTTATTCCATGGTGGTTATTTGTGGATAAACCACCATATAATAGTTGATCCGGCAATGATCAATCATATCCACCGGGAAGTTGAGTATGCAGGGACCTGATCCACAATAGTTTTACCTCGGAAAAGCCATGGATCACACTCTATACAGTCGTGACACTAAGTGATGTAGAAAAGGGAATGAAAGGATACAAGGTAGCTTATGTATAGAGTGGCACAATGTTCCTAGCCTGTCAACTAATTGTTGGCAAGCTCGTCAAAAAGAACTACCCCACGCAGGTTACTGGGTTCGTGGTGGACCTCGGAGGGAAATGCGTGTAGGGGATGCAGATGGATTGGGTGAGCTACCTCGTCAAAGAGGTTGAGAAAGACTGTCGTGAAGCATATGATCAAGGATATGAATTTCATTTTAGCTGGCTCTTGATCATCATATATTTATTGCACAGGAGATCTTAGAGAAGATTGTGACCTTCACGGACATCAGTAGCGAACCACTAGCCCACGAAGTTCACTACCCTTTGGTATTAAAGAGATATGAATAAAAAGTGGCAGTAAAATTTTGTTTTTCATACCTACTACAATATAAACTGAATGTATCGGTCAGAACCTCATGACTCAGAACACTTTACGGTTTGGTCAATAACATTGAAGTTCAACCTGGATCATTAATTTACTTACATCACATCTTGTGTTGATGAACACAAGCAACAACTTTAATCACGCTGCTCGAATGGAGGAGGTGGAGGAGATCATTAAGGGTGAATTAGGTGGATCTCCTTATTCGAGGAAGAACTGTGGAGATGTCAGGCATCGACAAACTAGAAACTGTGCAAGATACACTCGAACCTAGCAGAATGAGGCAGTAGGAAAATTAGAAGAAATGAAGCGGGGGCATCGGTGAAGACTTATTCCATATCACCATAGAAAGGATGTGATGGAGAAGAGTTGAATTAAAAGGAAGTTTAACATAAGCAAGGATATGAGGTGGATCTATTGAAGAAGAGGAAGGTTTCACCTCAGAAACCTTCCTCCCGGAAAATCAAAAGCATCCATGACCAAGATGAAAACTATCCTCACCTCCGATGACTTAGGCTTCCTCATAACAACCTTGCAATATGCTTATTTAGAAATAGCAGAGAAACAAGAAGCACAGTGGAGAGGAGATGTATGATCAAATTGATACTGAACTCCGAGGGGTACATATGGCCCTCTGATCCGACATGGAATTCCACACACCATTGCCCATAGAGAGGAATCGAGTTGGGAGATGAGCCAACCCAACTCCACCTCCTAGTGGAAAATCTGATTAGAGGCTCGACTTCGATGAGCATAAGAAGAAACCGAACAAACCACCCAATCTTTGACACAGAGTACAAGAATTACTCATGGAAACCTTGATGTTGTAGAACAAAAATCTCAATGAAGTTTGATGAAAGAAAAAAAGAAACACAATGGGGAATAAGAGCAGGTTGCTCCGCAGAGAAACTTGAAGTGAAATAAGTGGTCAGTAGAGAACTTTGCTCTGTGATAGTCATAGAAATAAAGACAAAGGATCGAGTCCCGCAACAAGTATAACAACATAAAGTCATCCAATGGTTACAACAACACATAGCGAGGACTTAGGCTCCATACGATTAGAGGCATACCGGGATGTAAGGGATCAAGAGAAGCAACTTCTTGCCGAGCATATTTGAGCAAATAAAATCCCTTTCTATGGAATGCAAGAGGAACTTTCCGATCGCGATTAGCAGGACCACCACAAGCAACTCACAAAGTATCAGGCTGAAATCACTTTGGAGTCCACTTACGGCTCAGAGGTGAAGCATCAAAATTTCCCGAAAGAATCAGGACCACTGATTGAGCCCACATCGGATGTGGAAAGAATGAAGTGATCCCAAGGGCAATGGATTAAGCCGGTAGTAGATACACACACTATCGAGTAGAGTTATGGAGGTAACTCAAAACCTCCAACCTGTGCAAGATAAGGAATATCAGTTGTTTACAGAGGTAGAAAACCAAGGAGCAGAGCTAGAACAAATAGTCACTACATTCGAACAACACTTAGAGGGACCTATCCTTGATAGTAGTCTCATCCAGAGAGTTCAGCGAATAGGAAGCCAGTAGCAGGTAGCAAGTTGAATTAGCTCGAGCCATCTCGAGGATTTCGAGGAAAGCAGAACTACCCTATATCATAGTGACTCGGGATGAGTCGCAGTGAGTGTTGGGGGCATGTTAAGCCCTTGACCAAGTTTTGGAGAGTCTTGGTCAAGTTTGAGGAGCTATTTCCCAGGACTTTGAAATCCTTTCGAAGATGGAGTGCAAGTTGAAGCATAGATCGCAGGATCTCATCCCTTTTTGGGTCATTTTGGGATTTGGGATTATGCTTGAATATGGGATGTGACCCATGGGTTTAACCATGTTTGAGCCTATTTTGTAATGTACTCTAACAAGTATTTAGGTGACATAGGTAAAGAGATGCGATGGCTAAGTGCTAAGTGCAAGTATGGTTTGTATATGCTCTATGCATATTTTGAGAAACTTGTAGAGCTAAGTGCAAGTGGATGTATGATCCTATGAAAGTTGTGCTCTAAACTAGCTCGGGGAAGGAGGATCTGGCTAGGAGTCGTCAGGATCTCACGTCCTATGTGGAGTAGGATTTTAATAATCTTTGTGTTGTAACTAGATTGACCAAAGCTAATAAAGAAGAAGAGTTGGTGGGCGTAGCCCAGGGTGGGGGTGAAACACAACATATTGTGTTATGCTTTGTGCGATTTTTTGATGTGTTTATGTCTTTCTTTACTTGCTAAGTGATTTGATATAGATATATGGATATGTTTATGCTTTGTGATTATAATGAATCTAGATGCTAGATATGACCTATGTGAACTTTCTTAGTGCTCGAATATGCTAGATCTAATCTATTTCTTTATGCTAGTGCTTAGATACATTAGATATGTAGATTGAATATGTTGTGATTCTCTGTTTTATCTGCAAAGTAGATATTGGGTAAATAATGATGGTATGTATTGATAAGTTCTCTATTAAGTATTATAGTCATAGATCTATGTCTAGCTAGGTTGGAGACACCCAGGAGTCTTGCAACCACCCACGCCTCTACCTCGAGTGAGACTTCATTTTCTTCGCCGGTGTTGCGAAGGGCTGGTAGTTAGGGTTTTGTTGGCACCTTGTTGTATCGTTGAACCACAGGTCTACCCCTATGCCAATAATCTCAGTCACTCCTAATGGATTCTGACTAGCCTCCCCTAAGCTAGAACACAATTCTTTGAGATACAATCCTTTCTTCAAGCTCAATGAATATAAGAGATTTGATTCTCTCTCCCATGGGATCTTGGCAATGGTTTATACGATACCAAGGAAGGAGGACCATCCTCGTTTATCATCTTCTATAATAACCCCGCTAGCCATCTCCCTACAACCATAACACTTATTTCCAGTTCTTCCTTGAACCTAAGAGCTTCACCTCTCATCTTTTCACTCTTCATAGGTATTCCTCTATGACCACCATACCTTCCTTTATTGCCTCTTTCAAAAAGGTTTCATGGCTCTAATTCCCAACTCATGAGGTGGGGTATGGAAGCCTTACAAATGGGTGATTTTCCCCATCCCTCATTAACTATTAAGGAGGTCTTCCCACCTACCATTAGCTGTTTTTCCCCATCCCCTCATTAACTATTAAGGAGGTCTTCCCACCTACCAGCCTAACTGTAATTCATTTCTAGGTCAGAGGACAGTTCTGGTCATGAGCAGTTAAATCCAGTAAGGTACTGGTTTGGTGAAGGTTAACGCAACCATTCCTGGTCCCCCTCACCATCTCTTTTCATAGAATTCATGGTATTTCTTAGTATACCCCCCTTCCAGCAGTGATGCAACACTTATCCATATTTATAGTAAATAACATAATTTACATTCATTGACCTTTTATACAAAGGTCCATCAAATCAAACATTCACACATATTAAGTTTTCCATAGTATCTTGGCCATTATAGTTATATTTACAAACTAGGGGAAACATGGTGTTACAATTCCCACCCCCTTAAAGGAACATCGTCCTCAATGTTCTATCCGTAAGCATGCTTTTTATATACAGTAGTGAACAAAAATGGATATGCATGTCTCATGGAATCCTCCATTTCCCTCGTAGCCTCATCTGAGCCAAAGTGTTTCCACTGCACCTTGACCTGTGTAATGGTTTGTTTCCTGAGTGGGTTTTCCTTCTGGTCTGGTATGCATTGAGGTTCTAGTAGGAATTCTCCCTCTGGCTCCACCTAGATCACAGACCAGTAAATTATATGATTAGAATCATGTAAATATTTCTTTAATAATGAAACATGGAAAACATTATGTGCCTTTACTGTGGGAGGGAGTGCTAGCCTATAGGCTATAGGTCCCACTCTATCTAAGATTTCAGAGGGTCCACAATATTGAGGTGCTAGCTTGGAACAATCTCCCATTCTCAGAGAACTCTTCCTGGGCCTAACTTTGAGATCGACATTGTCTCCTATCTTGAAATCTCTGGGAGTTCTCTTTCTGTCGATGTATATTTTCTGTCTATCCTGAGCAATTTTCAGATTTTTCTTTATCTGAATCACTTGTTGTTCCATTTCCTTCCACATGTTGGGTCTGATTGTAATTGTATCCACTGGATTACTCCAACTGAATGGAGTCTTTCACTATCTACCATAGAGGGGTTCGAAAGGGCTCATCTTTAGTGATTCTTGATAACTGTTGTTTTAGGCAAATTCTACCAGTGGAAGGTAGTCTTCCCACTTCTTAGGTTGATGCATTACATGCATCCTTAGCATGTCTTCTAATATTTGGTTTACTGTTTCTGTCTGTCCATTGGTTTGAGGGTGATAGGATGTGATGAATAAAAATTTAGTCTCAAAACCATCCATCAAGGATTTCTAAAAGCTTGAAGTGAATTTTGTATCTCTGTCAGATACAATCTCCCTAGGCATGTCATGCAGTCTGAATATATCCTTCATGAATACGTTGGCAATATCTATTTCCTTGCAATTCGATTTGACAGGAGTGAAGTGAGCAGACTTGCTCAACTTTTCCACCACTGGAATGATGGCATCATTTTGTCTGGCCAATTTTGTTAATCCGGTGATGAAATCCATATAGATGGTATCCCATTTCCATTCTAGAATTGGTAGAGGTTTCAACAACCCTCCTGGGTTCCGATGTTCTACCTTAACTTGCTAGCATTCTAGACATTTAGCTAAATATTCAACTATGTATTTTTTCAATCCAGGCCATTAGAGTTGTTTTTTAGTGGCCGTAATCATTTTATGATAACCTGGATGACTGGTGTATGGTCTCTTGTGCAGTTCATCCATTATGAACCTCTTCACATTGTCACAACTTGGGATATACAATATGTTTCTATAAGTCAACAAACCTTCATCTAACATCTGATAGCCTTTATACTTTATCCCTGTGGGCTCTTTCTTTAGGTACATTTTCACGGTCTTGAAGACTACATTTGTTTCTTATGCATTCCTGATTCTTTCCATGACATCCGTTTCACAGGTTCTCACCACTTCCAGGTGAATCATTTTCATACTTCTTCTAAGGGCATCAACCACCCTATTTTCCTTTCCTTTGATGTGTTTGATTTCAAAATCAAACTCACTAAGGAGATCCATCCACCTAGCTTGTCTAACATTGAGTTTCGGTTGATCAAACAAGTGACTCAACCCACAATGGTCTATCATAAGTATAAATATACTACCCAGGAGTTAATGCCTCCACATTTTTAAAGCATGCACTATGGCAACCAACTCTAGATCATGAGTCACATAATTGATTTCATGCTCATTTAATTTTCTGGATTCATAGCAAACTACATGTCCTTCTTGCATAAGGAATCCTCTGAGTCCTTCCTTGCAAGCATCAATGCATACGAGGAATTCAATATCAGTGTCTGAAATATTTCTTCACATTCTGATGTCCAAGTGAATTTAACCCCCTTTTTTTGGAGGGCAGTGATTGGGAAACCAATCTTGGAAAATCATTTTATAAACCTTCTATAATATCCTGCTAAGCCCATAAAGGATATGATATCATATACATTCTTTGGGGTAGGACATTCCATAATATACCTGATATTTTTAGGGTATACTGCCACTCCTTCTTTAGAAATAACATGGCCTAAGTAATGGACTTGTTTCTGGAAAAATTCACACTTGCTAAACATAGCATAGAGCTGATGCTCTCTTAGTACTTGAAGTACTAGTCTAATATGTTCTTCATGCTCCTCTCTATTCTTGGAGTAGACTAGGATATCATCAATGAAAACCAATACACATTTGTCCAGGAATTCACTGAGTACATTATTCATTAAGCACATAAAAGTGGCAGGGGCATTGGTTAATCCAAACGGCACCACCACAAATTCATAGGGACCATATCTGGTCTTGGAGGCTGGTTTGTGGATATATTCATCCTTGATTCAGACTTGATGGTATCCAGACCTTAATTCGATCTTTGAGAAAATGGAAGCACTCCCTAATTGGTTGAACAATTCATCGATTCTTGGTAAGGGGTACTTGTTCTTTATGGTTTTCTTATTGAGTTGTCTATAATCTATGCACAGTCGGAGTGTACCATCTTTCTTCTGTACAAACAAGATTGGTTCTCCCCATGGAGACACACTGGGCCGGATGTAGATTTTTTCCATCATTTCCTTTAGCTATAGCTTGAGCTCAACTAGCTCGGGTGTACTCATTCTATAGGGTGTTCTAGACACTAGCATTGCTCCTGGTGTAAGTTCTATCGAGAAGTCAATGTCTCTTCTCATAGGTAGACCCAATACCTCTTCTGGAAACACACATATATACTCTCTTAGTATGGGGTGATCCTCTGGGTTTGGTCTGTCATCCTCAACATATTCCAACACCTGTATTGCATATAGAGGACATCCCTTTCTGCAATACTTTTTCATTTGAAGGGATGATATTTGTCTCACTGAGACATGCTTCTTAATCCCTTGGAGGGTTATCTTTATCCCTTCTTCATTTACACATTCTAAGGTTTTATGGTAACAATCCAACTTAGTTTTATATGCATCTAGCCAGTCCATACCAATCAATAGGTCATAAGATCCTAGGGTAAGTATGTTAAGGGTAGCTTGGGTGGGAAATCCATCCATAGTGAATTGGCAAGCTGGTATGAGCTATGCTACTTTTCTTTTGGTGCCAGTGGCTAGTTGTACCAACCATGGATTAACATGCCTATATGGTTGTAGTTTACACTTATTAATAGTTTGAGGGGTCACATAACTCAAATTAGAACCATGGTCAATTAAAATAGAAATTATATGGTTGGCAATCATACCTTCCATCTCCACCACTGAAGCTTGGTGGTCGACTTGTTTATTATCCACGACTGCATAAATCCATGGCATAATCCTAGCCACATCATCGACGATGGTAGCTTCTTAGATGTTGTAAACTCTCCTTGTTATCATTGGAATTTCGTCTGCAAATGGTTACATGAATACAACATCTCCAAACACCCATTAGTTCATCCATGGCCCAAAAAATACATTTCCAAAGGGCACAAAACTATACAACTGGTTATAAAATCAGCATGCGCTAGGAATACAAAGGAAGCGCGCACACGTGTGGCAGTCAAAAATGCCAAAAAAGTGCACATGTTCTCGATGCACGACTGTGGATGAAAAAAACCGCACATACCTCAGAACGATGCATTTATGATTTTGGTCGGCCTTCCAACCACTTCTGGTTCATCTCCCAAGTTGATTTGACACCCAAATCTGAGCTGAATCTGAGTGGGGGGCTGGTCAAAGACCTAAGGGTGCCCTAAAGAGCCCCTTGTTCACACTAAAGACTAATTGAATAATGCCTCAAGGATTTTCTATAAAAGAGGCCATGGTTGCACTATATTTCTAAGAATTCATTTGTATTGTTATGTTGCCTATATTCTCTTGGAGGAACCTCTTTCCTCATTATAGCATACAAGAATCATCTCATTTAGCCATTCACATCACCTCTTGAGTGAATTACCTTTGTATTTCTTCACCATTTCCTTTTAGTTTGTTATTTGTAAGAAGAGCTCAATCATTGGGGGTTCAAGAGCCCTCCCTTGGAGGAAGACGGGACCCATAAGTCTCACTTTCTCTTTGGCGTTTTCCCACTAATACAACTCATCCATTGGTCACATGAATGTTGTCTATTTTTGTTCTATTTACCTTATGCACTCTAGTTTAGTTTATTTTATTGTTATTAGCTTAGTTGTTTGTTTATGTCTCATGCTTGATGTTTCTAACTCTTGCATTCATCTATGTCATGTCTAGCTAACCCAACTTGACTTGTAAGTGTCCTTCTTTTGCTCATTTAGGTGACAAAAAGGATATAATAGATTGGCGGCTCCACTGGGGATAGGTATCAATTTCCTCCCCATTTGGGTTGTTTGAGCACTTCTTTTTGGTTTATTTAACTTGCAAGAACCATAACCAGCCCATGCTTGCCTGCAAAAAGATAAATTCAGAGCTGAGTTGAGAGAATTTCATTTGAAATTTTCTTCCTGGCCATGTAAAAGAAAGTGCACGGGTTTTTTAACCCACAGGCATGTCTTCTGAGAACATGCACCAAACTCATAGTGTTTCTTAGTGAATTCTGCACACGTGCATCAAAAGGTCATTTTTTATTTGCGCATTGGCGCCAAATGTGCCTCTGTCTACTTTGCAACCCTCGCATCTGTCCAGAAAATCATACATTGTAAGGGTTTGTGTGATTTGTTGAATGCCCATAGCCTTCTTAAGCTTGATTCTATGAAAATTGTAATATGCACCACACTTAGATTCCCTCTCCACATGAAGGGTTAGTCAAAACATAGGCACACAGGGGGTTAAAAATTCATATTTATCCTCTTTTTGTTTTCATTTTTCCACATGGATGGCTTGCTTTGATTAAAGTTAAGTTGGAATCATTCTATATCACATATATAATCACTTTCATTGGGACCATAAATCGAATGTCAATTATTGAGTATGCTCTTCTCTCGCGCCATAGAGAGATCTTGAGAATCAGAAAAATGATTAAGGGGAAATTTCATCTCCCTTAAAAGATAAAATTTTTAGGAGAGGACAACAACCCCCTCAGGACTCCTCTTAGTTTCTTTTCAAACACATCTTAAATTTGTAAGGGCCCATACATGCCCACATGCTACAAAGATATGATAGTTTTGAATCTACTTTCTTATATTACATCACTAGGGAACTTTAAAGGTTTTTGTAACGATCCCATACATGCCCACATGTCCACAATCTAGGATAGTTTTTTTAAGATTTCTTATATTAAAACACATTAGGGAGTTAAAGGATTGGTAAGGACCCATATGTCCACATGCTAGTTCTCTAGGGACTTTAAAATTCTGCAAGGTTGTACCAATGAAATTTAGTAAATTAGGTAATCAAGACTTGTTAGGACCACACAAAGTCCACATGCAACAAGGTGACACCTAACTTATTTAAAATTTGGCACACTTTCACTTGTTCACACACAAAGTCACTACTCACTGACATAATTTCATCTAGAATTGTGGAGGTTGAAATAAGTTTCCTCGAAAGGGATCTCGAAACGCCCCACCCTTTTCTCGACGAAACTATCCACTCCCACTTAAATTCAACGAGATTGGTTCACACCCCTAATCTCTCAAACAAGCCACATCTAAATTTTTTATAAAAAACTCACTAGTTTTTCCTCCACAGGAGGTTCCAAAAGAAATTTTTTAGTCTAGGTAGGATCTCGGGGATAGGCATCCAAAGAACTCCCCATTATCTAGTTCTCACATCTTCAAACAATAGAAGTTTTCAAATAGGGAACTTTAAAATCCTCAAAGTCAAGTGTTCATAACACCATAAGGAAGGGAGATACCCATGAAGGGTCGAAGGTCGAGGTCTTGTTGTTATGTGCGTCCCCCATTGAGGCACCTACCTCTTGGACAAGATCCAGCCTGTGACCCATTTCTGAGGCCGAAAATCTAAATGTCGCAGTTTGACCGAGGTACCTAGTAACCAAATTTTAGGACATCTACCTAGGTGGAAATTGTGGGCTGCAATTGCACCTTGATCAAATTTTGTGTGGCTATTGGCAAATATTGCTAGCCCTTTTAGGATATTCCCCCTCTACCCCTCATTATAACTGATTATTTCATCCTTCAATAGTTCTTCTTTTGGTGGCTTCAGACCCCATTGTTGAATGCTATTGGAAGGTCCAGTGCTATTTTGAGAGGAAGGACATTACGTCCTTTTAGGAAATGAGCATTTGTTTTCTTTTTTCTCCCATGCGGAAAAAATCTCCCTACCCACATGTATGCTTCTTTATCAATTGATTTATGTATGATACTCTTGTGATTACATGCAAATGTGAGATATATTTTCAAGGTCCAAAAATTATAACAAAAGACACTTGTTCATTTATTTCTCTCATCACCATTTGCACACATCCACTTTGCTAGTCGAACATCATAGGGGACCAACAGAATCCCCGTCGTTCCAGATGCTTGCTAAATCTCCCTCCTATTCTAGGGGGAGTTCCTGGTCTTGCCAACTCATTGACTCCACCTTCTCACACCCCTGTGAGTGCTACTGTCTTGGGATCTTCTTTTCTTGGTTCCACTTTACTTGGGTCCACTTCCCAAGTTCAACTGTCCACTCACTCTCCTTTACATGAAAGTGGGGGGAAAACTTCTTCCCAAGGAGGAAGTACAACCCCACCTAACCCCCCTTAAGGGGTAGGTACACAAAACACTCACATCATGGATGGAACTAATCCTCCACCACCACCCCAAATGCCCTACTTGCCTTCCCTCAACATACCAGATCTGAATAAGCTCACCAATGATCCTATATTGCACAACCCCACATGGCCTACAATGCCTACCAAACTACCTTCAGACATCCCCAAGTTTGATGGAAAATCGGGAGACGACCCAACCAACCATATCATGACCTTCCACTTATGGTTCTCTTCAAACATCATCATGGATGACTCCATCCGATTGAGGTTATTCCAACGATGCTCACCGGCCCATCAACCAAGTGGTATGTAGAAGAGAAATCTAGGTCCCATGTGACTTTTGAATCTTTGGCCAAATCATTTTTGACCTTCTTTCAACTACCAATCCATCATGACAATGGTCTCAAACTGCTCTCAAAGTTTAAACAAACCTCCATCACACATATCACTGACCACATTAACGAATGGCATCGACGACATAGTCTATGCAAAGCTGAAGCCACCAAGCAACAATGCCTCAATTGGTTTCTCAAATCACTTGTTTCCCTCCTTGCTAAAGATGTGGCTACCACCTTCCCCCATTCTGAAGAAGAAGCCATCGACAAGGCTTAACAATTCAAACTCATTTATTCACAGTTAAGATACTTATATACGGTCCTACCTGACACCCCAAAACCCATACCATTCGACCAGGACAAACCTGGGATGTCTCACTCAATGGATGGATTGATTGGTACCAAAACACACCACAATCCACACCCCAAACAACCACCTATGTATGGAACACCTCAATATCCTCTGGTATATGGAGGACCCCCTTATTATCCTCCTCCCCCTTATCAACAACCATACCCTGTTTCCCTTCCTCCACCCATAAGTGGTCCACCACCGACACCCACAATGTGCCCCACTGTCCAACCAAGTTCTGGTACCCCCTCTACCTCAACTTACACCCTAAGGACTAGTGAAAGTGCTACACCTTCCTATGTACCCTATGGAAAATTGCCACAAAATAATCCGTACTTTTGATTTCCTGGCCCTCTACAACCCATGGATCCACCACAAGGACACCCGCACTCTGGGGTTAACTTTTCTCAACCCTCTCCCATTCAGCAATATCAAAATTTTGAATAGTTGAATAGAGAAAATCCGACCCATCAGTCGAATAATTCCAAAAAGAAATGAAAAAACCAAAACAATAATAATCCAGGACCAGGAGGGAATCACCCCCAAAATAACCAACTTGCCGGGGGAAACCAGAATCAGGGGAAATAGAACCCCCAAGGGGGAAATAACAACAAATGCCAAGGGAAGAATAACAACAATCTTCAGACAAAATTCCCTTGTGCCCTTTGCGGTGAGTATGGTCATTATACCCACTATTTCCCTCAAATCCTTGACTTTAAACATATGAAATAATCTAGAAATGAACCACATCCCCCAACACCACCTGCCCCCTAGCAGGCCCCATAAAAATATGTGCAACAACCCCCCCCAACCATGTTACAAAACCCCATTCCACACCAAGGGGTGATGAACACTCAACATAAGATGCATCCTGCCCCACCACAGGTGGGACAGTATCCAGACCCCGACACTCCTATAGTTCACACTATCCTCCTCACTAGCGAGGAAGAATTTCTCCTACAAACGCACAGTCGTCAATATAGTGCACCCCCTAACTCCATTCCCACTCCCTCAGAAGCAACTCTAGTCACAACTGGCCCACCTTTGATGATTCCTCGCCCTAATACTGAAACACCCCTTCATATTCCTCATATCCCATTGTGACGAAATATCAACAACCCTCAAGCTAGGGTGACACACAATTATAGTCTGGTCGATGACTTCTCACAATATCCTGTTTCCATGTTAGTTTTAGAAGTCCTTCAAACCTGTCCTACTCGACGGAAGTCATTACTTTCCGCCCTGGGGGTAGTCCACCCTACCGACACTCGTCTCATCACCTTTTATCTAGATAGTGGGGAACCCCATCTCCCCGCTCTGGTCGCTTTCCAAATACTGGTTAAAATCCGAAACATCACAGTTCATCACTACATAATTTATGAAGGTGCATCCACATGCATCATGTCCAAAACCGTATGGCAGAAACTTGTCTCCCCTGAGCTCATACCATCCACCATCACTCTGAGAGATTATGATGGATGACCATCCTCCCCTGAAGGGATCTTTCAAAATGTCCCCGTTTAACTTGGGGGAAAGACTATCCTCATTGACATTGAAGTTATTGACACTGTGTTCGATTATAACATCTTGTTCGGACGTAGCTACATGTACGCTATGAAGGTTGTGGCCTCTTCTATTTTTTGCACAATGATGTTCCCCCACAATGGGAAGATAGTCACCATCGACCAAGTGTCACATTATGAGCCCAACCCTTACCCCAACATCGATAGTATCCTACCCTTTTTCCACACTAATCCCGATGCTTACCCACTCATTGAGATGGGTCCCAGAATTTTCAAAGACCCATCTTTTCTAGGAACATACCATGGAGCACCTCTGCTCATACATCCCTTAGCACAAGTATGTGTCATATCATCCAATCGAACATAAACTAGAGATACCCTTCCTCCCACAGAGGCTTCCTTACTATCTGACGTCCCACTCATCACAGAGCTCTTTCATTTGGGACCCCCTGAGAACTCTTTAGCTCCACCTGTTCTTAATTTTACCCTTCCCTAGAGCCACATCCTGGTTTGGGAGACATTCCCCCAAGCCATTACTCAAATCCCCTTCTTTTACCCCCCACTGAGCGTATAAGATTTCGAGCTAGATGCGACGCTTACCCTTCCCAATATGGTGCTAGAAATTCTAGTATGGTATCTACATCCACTTGCGATGGTCCCTCAACCATCCCTCCCTCCCCAAACCAAAGGAATCTCGATGTAGATTCCAATACTTACTCCAACCACACCACCCTCACCCCCACTTGCTAGTGCCACTGCTATAGTTGGGGGAAGAAATAAGAAGAAATATCCCACTGCTCCACTTCCCCCATGAATTCATCTTCCTTGCACACAATGATAGACAAATGAACACCCCACCAATAAATGCCAGTCTCTTCCCGAACTGCGCAATTTAATTCAACTCTCTCGAGGGACGATACTGCTCGTCACTTCATCCAATTCACCTAGTACTACCACTGGTGGCAAAGAACTGCGAACCAAATTGAGAATATGGCCATTAAACCCACCATTTCCCTGCGCTACCCCACTTTCGACAGATGCTAGTGGCAATACGCCAGATATTTTAGTAAGAACCCCTTCCATCCGCATCATCCCAAACACATGTCACCGACATCCACTATGTCACGACCTTAGTCAATGAATGGATGAGATGTCCTTTCTCTCTCTGTGAATCACTAGATCATTTCACCTATTAGTGTCCCACGATTATTGAATATAGGCATCATCAACTAGCCCTTATTCCCAATCCTTCCATCACCCCACTTCTGGGGATGCCAGTAGTCCCCCCTACTCCCTCTCCTAATATAGTTTATATATTCTCTCCTGAGCCTGAGGCACTTCCCACTCCTCCATGGTTCATAGGTCACCTAGAGAAGGATTTCCCCCCAAATCCCCCCAATTCTCCAATTCATTTCCCCACAGAAATCATATGCCCGACTACCATTTTCAACCCATAGTATCTCGATATTTGGTTTATGTCGAGAGAACCATTGCAACCCCCTTGCGTCATTACCCCTACTTATTTACCACCAGAATACAACCACATGGTGAAAGTCACCAATGTTACTCTCCTGGATCCCTTATATTCTCAATAGTTCCACTGCGATGAAGACATCCTCGAGGAATTAACTACCCCCAATTTCCCATGGGACACACTCCATCATAGAGTGATCTTTCTTTCACAGGAAGCCTTTGCACCTCCCAAACAAAACCCCATATACGTAATCGAAACCAAATATTTTCTCCCCTCAAGGCATATAGATTGTTTCAATAACCCTATACCTGCCCCCGATGCTTTTGAAGAAGGCAACATGGCCAACATTTTCCCCACCATCAAAATCAATATTTCCATAAAACCTGGAATCATAGAGGAAATCACCATCAGTGTCACATGCTCTCCTGAAGAACTCATAGCTTACAAAGCTCTCTTCCAGAAATACTGGGACATTTTTGACTAGTCATACACAAATATGCCTGACCTTGATCCCTCTATTGTTGAACATCGTATAGGCACATGGCCTGATATCACACCAGTACGACAAAAGAAATGTCCATTACACCCATCCAAAGAGGCAACCATCTAAGACGAGATTGACAAATTACGCACTTTCAGGTTCATATACCCCATCGCATACACATCATGGGTCTCAAACCCCATCCTTGTTAACAAAAAACAACGCACTATCCATGTCTGTATGAACTTTTGCGATCTCAATAAAGCCTATTGTTACCCATAATTTTGGTCATCATGATGATGTATTGGTTATGGTGCACTCAAGATCTTCATTAGAACTTTCTCCTGAGAAAAGTTACTTTCTTCTCTTACCAAAAATATCATTTTTGAGGAAGGTTCACAGGCTACCAATACATTTGCCTACGAGAATGTATGTTTCTCGCAGGCTACCTTAAGCCAGGGTGCGAGAAGTTCACACTGTGTATAACTGCTAGGGTGCGAACACTTTCTAAAGAAGGAAAAAAGAAGAATTCTCGAAGCTTCTAGAAGGGAATCTTATAGAATGATGAGATGGCATTCGAATGGTTATATAAGTATTGGCTTTCCTGATATTTTGGGATCATTCCTATCCAAGTAACTAATTCATTCTCTCTTATATATTGAGGGGATTCTCATGGAAGAGGTTAGCAAGCAAACAAGCAAGAGATTAATTGGAGATTTAGTGATTGTGTGA
>SNQJ01S0022166.1:21448-53216 GCA_010110895.2 Picea sitchensis | reverse complement strand
TTCATATTCTTTCATTGTTATGCTTTCATGATTGTCATTTGATTATTGTTATGTAATTCAAGATAGCTTTATTGTGTGAGCTCACATATGTTATTTGTCATTAACTCTTCACATGTTGTATTGCTTTTCCTTTATGCAATTTCTTTCTTTCCTAGATTAGTTTCATTTCAGCAATTTAGATTAGATTACTTCTACTTCGGTCCTGCATATATAGTGCGTGTGCCTCATAAGCCTACAAACCTCAGATTGACAAATTAAATGGTTGGGAAAATACTACAATGGAATTAAATGACAATATTTTTGCCTAACATTGGGGACTACACCATGGTCAAGGAACGAGGAATGAGGAACGATGTATCTGCATCATAGTTGTGATGAAAAATCCCTCTTTTTCATTGATTGCTTAATCAACACCATAAAAATACTAGAGGCGAGCAAGAATGACATGTTAATGGGGCCAACGTTGAAATGTTTTCAAACAGTTTCTGTATGCACTTAAATTTGTTATGGATAGACTATTTGCATGACTTAACTATATGGGAGGGTTTATGGACTCAAATTTCACTTACAAATGAAATTTCAAATTTTCGTAGGTAGAGGTCCACTAGAGACAATAAATGATATACCCTATAGAAACTAACATGAGGTGCAACGTCATATCATGAATCAAATGTAGCTAACTAAGAGGGACAAAAATGGATGATGAGGTGATCACCGAGAAAGGGACTCAAGGATTTCCTTGGGAAAATCATAACAAACAAGTATGACTTGGGTAGTGACTATGAAACACCAAGAGATATGGTCAACAATAAGAAATGGACTTTTGATTATACCTTCGAGTGTAAATAGGATTGAAGACCATAAAAGACAAATTGAGATTACAATGGTCGAAGATAGGTGCAAGAAAATAATGGATGAATATGGATACATTGCAAGAAAGAGATAGGTTCCATGAACAAGTGAAACCAAGTGGTTTGGTCCTAGATGAGTGGAATGAATGATGGTAAATGGAAGTTGTGACCATGGGTGGGGCACTAGTGGAATTAATATCCTTGGGGGAATATTGAATGGAGGTATAACATAAAAATGGTCTTCAAGGTATGGAGGAGGTGAAGGGACAATGACATGTGATGAATCACACCCTATTATATACCAATTTGATACAAATTGCTTGTGAGTCCTTAGAAAAAACCAACAAAATAAGAAGGAAGCATACGGATCTCTTTGGGATGTAAACTATATGGACTCCTAATCCTAATGGGGAAAAAATGGCATGGATTCCAACATACAGTAGGGTGATAACTAGGGGAAACAACACTCATCGAATTTTCATCCTCTAAAGGTCATTGTGCATACACATTTATAGGAATGGAGGAATTATCAACGTTGACCATGTCAAGGATCAAAATTACCTAGGGTTTTTTTGTTTGTTCCACGAAATCAAGGTCTGTGATTACATTCAACTAAGTTGATTAGAATTATTAGGGTGATGCTTAACAACCCATGTATAAAAATTGACTATGCATTATATCAACATTGAGAAAGTCACCACTCCATCAATAATCATCCCCACATCTTATCTTGTGCTAATTCACTTATGTTGTGCCATATCAACATCCACTTCAAGGTAGGATTGTGCTAAATTGCTGTCATTGTGGTACTATTCTTTTCTCCTATTTGTGCACACACTTTGACTCTCACACACTAAACTACTTTGCTAAATTACATTCAACACACTCAAATTTTCGTTATGTTTCCTAACAACTACTCTAATCAATGATTGTATTATTTTACCATAACTCTCAATAGATTGAATGGAAATTATGTATAAGTAATCCTTAATTCTAGTGTATTGAAATCATAATACACATATTGGCTAAGTCCTTTATCACAAATTCTTTCTAGTTTTCAAATTTATTTTTGTGACAATCTAAAAAGGATTTTATATGACATTCACAAATTTTGGGTCTTTATCATCAACATTTGTGCATTAAGACTCACATAGGTTGGTCTTGCACTCTTGTTAGGACACACATGTATACTAAAGGGATTTTTTCATTCACCCCCCTCTTTTGAGTGTCTACAAGCATAATTACAAGCAATTTTATCTCAAACACAAATATAACAAAAGACTAAGCACAAACACTAGAATGTGCTATTATACCAGAGAGGAAGATTGATAAATAATTTTAAAAATAAGGAATGAGAGTAATGAAAAACAAAACTATATCATCAATCTCATTATCAAGAAGTCTATAAGAAAGATAAAAAAGGGCAAAATAGTATCCCCACTTCTAGAGAAGCAATTGGTAAAATCAACAACATTCATGGAATCAAAACCCTAGGGACAATTATGTACCATTTTATTATTAAAGAACCACAACTACCATATATTGATCAATCTCCATTTCCACACCTATTACCTAGGTCCGTGTTACAAATTATTTATACTTTTTAGATCTATTTCCATGACAACCTAAAAATGATTTTATTCAATTTTTATAGATTTTGGCTTTGTATCGTCTTCCTTTTAAGAACAAACACTTGCATAGGTTGGGATTTTTCTCTCTTTAGGACACATAATGACATATTGGAGGGCTTTTGCTAGTGGCACCCTCTTTTTTGAGTGACTTTGTTGAATCCTCACAAGAAGGTGACTTGGAGAGTGCCTAGGTTCATTGTGACTATTATGAGAAAACTCGTAAGTATATATATCCCTCTCAATTATTGAAAATTCGTAAATTGATTATTATATTCAAGGCCAATGATAATTTCCCACCACTTTGTGTTTTTTTGGTTTTGAAGGGATTTTGATTTTGCGATGCCACTTTTGAGGTTCACCATGACATTCCCACTCAGGGATGGAATTTGATATCCAAATTGCCCATCATGGGGCATTTTGGATATCAAACATGGTCAATGAATTTAAATTCTCATTGTCAACTATAGGAAATAAGGGTGAATAATAAGAGACAAACTCAACCTTTCTCATGAGTTCATTTTTTTTACATCAAGGTAGAGTTTTGTATTCATTTTTTTCAAAATTATAGTTCTATAGGTCATCTTAACATGGGCCAAAAATTATGGGGTCAAATTTCTATGGTCGAAGTTCCCATTAATACTTAGGTAGTAGGATTATGGATTTTGACAAAACTCATATCAAAGTTAGGGGAGTATCTCATTCGAAAATGAAGTGTGTTTATCCACTTATTAACTTACTCCTAAAAAATATAGTTAAATACCTTTGATCATTAAGTGAAAATTGTCAAATTAATGTGAATAGCTCCAAGCCCAACCCTATTCCCACTTTGCAAACTAAACACAATGTTCACTCTCTAAGTGCCATTGTCAATGCATTGTCTTAGTACAAGGAGCATCACCTCCAAAAACAATGTAACCTTATGGCATTTAGGATCTGCTCTTTTGGAATGGAACCTTATGGAATTTAAGATGTTCTCTTTTGTTATGCGTTTGGTGGACCCCTTTAGAAACCAATGAAAAATATTTATTCCTAACTCCCCCTATTCTTATATCCACAACGCCTCTCCATCTACCACGTGTACAATTAATAATCAAGGTCTTAAAAGAAGATTCCCTAGCCTCTTTGGAGTCAATAAATCTCCCCATAGAAAATTTAAAAGAAGATTAATAATATAGCCGCTTTGTCTCTCTTGCCCACTTTCCCGCACCCATTTCCTTTGTATTATTCATTCATTCATTTATTTATTTTTCTTTCATTTCAAAGTTCTCTTCTTCGGGAGCCATCCAGGGTTTCGGGACCTTCGTATCTCATTGCTGGAGCCATTCCAGCCATCGAAATATCATCTTCCAGTTCCTTTTCTTCGATTGTCACCTCACCACTGTGGCGCGAGGATAAAGTGACCTCAGCCACTGTGGTGCAAGGAGACAGATACCTCGCGCCACTACATGCATAAGGAGATAGAGACCTCGACCTCGAGACAATATTCACAAGGAACAAAGAATGGTGAGTAATTTCATTCCGAGAGTTTCGATTTGGAAAATGAATGAATAAATTTGGACTCCTTATTGCCACACAAATGTTTTAATAAGAGGTCTTTAGGATTCCAAAATCTCAAAATCCACAATCAAATACTTAGCATTTCAATAGGTTTCTGATGATGCTCATACTAAATTTAGGGTTTGTTCGATTGGATATGGTTATTCCATTATTGTTTGGTCTGATATTGGTTCACAATAGTGGGAAATGTCATCATTGTGCTTTGCATGATCGACGTTTTCTTCATTTGTGACATGTTCTTCACAAATATTTACAATATCAAAGAGCTGGTTGTCTAGGGTACTGAGGATTTAAAAATTTCATGAGCATTTTCTGTAACATTGCACATCCACCTTCTGATTTTCATGGTAGTGTTTGACTATAGAATACTTTAACTCATCATTCAATTCGGATCCCAATAATTCTATTGTACAAGACAAGATTCTTTCAAGGGATTTTTTCAAACCTTCTATGTGTCTTTCACAAGAACTCTTAACTTTGATTGTAGGGATGTCATGAACATCATTATTCATAGGATAACTATCAAATTCATAGATTATGGTTCTATCCCCATTTCGCCTCAGTTTGCATGGTTTCTTTGCATTGTTTCCATCAAGCATTTCAAATTGTTCAACTTCAATCTTAGGGATATTCATGTCTATTCTGGTTAAACAACCATTTTCAGCTTCATAGTTTAGGTAATAGCTTTCCATTCTGCCAAACGAAGATTTATCCAGAGTATCATCACCCTTTCTTTCATCATGAATGGGGTATTCATCTCTGGAAAATTCCTGACCAGCATATAAATATGGCCATCCCTCATGCTTAAATGATGTTAGGTCTCCATAGTGTTGTGGAAAATACCCCTATTCTTGGATAGGAATGAATTCTATAGTAAAACTAGATGTCATTTCATGTTACCACCTTGTATGCCTCATAATCATGTCCTTCATCAATTATCGAGTTGATCAATGAATATGGGGTACTCCTGTGCAGTTCGTATGCCACTTCATCCCAATTTGAAACCAATACTTTTCCCAAAATTGAATTTGGTAAGTCTTCTCTGATGCTATCTTGATGCAAACCCCCTTCTCCAGACCCGCAGGTTGGGATCCACACAAGATCTTTTCTCTTTAGCCCGAGAGATCGACTGGCTCTTCTATTTTCCTTTCAAGAAATCTACCCACAACAACACTTTGAGGAAATTCCTCTTTTACTTCGGGATACCGGATTTTTCGATTTTGTGAATCCCACGGTCGAGCGCCTTACCTCTTCAACCTCTGAAACCCAAAATGCCAACACTTGACCTTTTTCCTGATGTCAATTTCGACTTTTCTCCTTTCGCGATTTCGGGAGTTGCGATGTTGTGCAACTCTTCCCCTCGACTCCCGGAATCCCGAAACTCGAATTACCGAAATTCTGAAATCCCCCTTTTAAGGAGATCAACGGTTGTGAACTCTCCCTTGATCCAATGGTCAGCGCAATTTCGCGTACCGAGAGTTTGATATGCCAAAGCTCGAACTCTAAGTCCTCTCCACATTCCGGTCTCTGAACTTCCAAAATACCGAAATGGTATTTCTCCTCCTCTGCTTTCGCGAACCTTGATCGGAAGTATCCTACCCTTCCACGTGTCGCCTTCTCCTTGTTTCAGGTTTTTGGGTATCGGGAGTTCAAAACTCTCAACCCAAACCTTATGTCAGCACGATCCCTGAATTCTCGAATCTCGATTTGCCGAGATGTCGAAACACTCCTCTGCGACTTTTGATTTTGTGCTTTTCTCCCTGCTGTGTCCCAATCTCTTGTCCTTAGGGCTTCTGAAACCCCGAACTCTGAAGTTCCAAAAACTTAAACTTGTTCCTCCTTGCTTCCACACACGAAAAATATCATTTTCGCGTTTCGGGGAATTGATCAGCCAAGGATTTTGGCTTACACTTCGGACCTTCAAACACCGAAATGCCAAAATGATCTGACATCCCAATAAGTCAAGATCAATGGCCCCATATCCGCCTTGCAGCTCCTGTAGATCCTACGACTCTCGCTATTTCGAGAATTATTCTAGGAGAATTCCGACCGTCCAAATTTCTTCTTCAAAGATCTCTGGTTCTAATTTGACCCTACGACTCTCTTCTAGAACCTATCCTCTGCACGATGGTTAAAGTTCCCTTCTGCTCTTCAAACACCTTGAAGACGCTAACTTTCCTGATCTTTCTTTCGCCAACTCAAGCCTCCTAAAAGACTTCTACACGCACTCCTTGCGGCACTTCCTCAAATACGCCTAAGTATTTGAGTTCTATTGACTCTGTGCAACTCCTCGCGACAGTAGTCTTCAACCTTCTCCTGGGTTGGTGAGTTCTGAACTTCCAACCAGCCTACGCATGCCTTGCACATCTTCTATGCATGACTTGCACTTCTATGAAAAATGAGAACAACGGTATCCCTCCTGAGCTTTCAGAGGTGAACTCTGAATCCATCAACGCACTCCTTGCAGATGATTCATTGCACTCCTTACATGAACCTTTACTCAAGAGGAGAAACAATTGAAACTCATTCCCTTACTCTCTTAGACTCCAAACACTTAGCATGAAATCATACATACATAGCATAAAATAAAATGTACAACAGAAAGAGTAAAACAACCATAAGCATAACATTCAGCATGTATACATAGGAAGTATTAGAACACTATGAGATTGAATCAAAGCTTCATATATATTAATTTCAGAACTTCTGTACATGGGTTCTTCTACACAACTCTCTACTTCTTCTCTTCTCTATGCTCTCTTCCTTCCTCTTAATGTTACAATGATACAAGATGAGGGTGTCTATAATCGGTTTTCCCTCCTACGCTCTAAACTGTCTAATCTGCATTTAAATCTACCTACTTACATTAATTATGCATAAATTCCTTCACCTACTATAGATGAGAGCAACTACTCAAGATATGTTTACAATATCTAAGTGTGCTTCCTCTTAACTATTACATTAATGTTTCAAAACATTTAAAAAATGTGCGCTGGTGCTTTCCAGCTGTCTTCCGTCTTCGTGCTCGCTTGTGGCTTACGATGCTTGAGATGCTCCTGCATCATACTCCCTCGCTTGAAAATTTTCATGAACTCCTGTTCATGAGCTCTTGCACAGTTTGTCTATGCTTCTGAATTTCTACTTCATTCTCCCAGCTGACATATTCAACTGGATGTCCCTTCCACTTGACCAAGTATTCAAAATACTCTTTTCTTCTAGTCCCCTTGTTGGCTCTCTTGTCAAGAATACTCTCCATCTGTGGCTTTTAAGCTACAGACAATTGTTTATCCCACTGAACCCCTGTCTGTTCACTGTCTGCTTATTCTTCTTCATCTTTATAAGGGTACAAATCTGGGATGTTGAATATCGGTGAAATTTCAATCCCATCGGGTAGTTCAATCTCATATGCGTTTGCCCCAAATTTCCTCATGACTCTGCATGGTCCAATCTTCTTCATCTTTATTTTGTTATATGTTCCCCTTGGGAACCTCTCCTTTCTCAGGTGTTCAAGAATCAGATCACCAACTTCAAACTAAAGTTGTCGCTTGTGTTGATCTGCTCTGTGCTTGTACTCTTGGCTCCAGTTCTGCAATCGCTCCTTCACTTGGCTGTGAAGTTCTTTCATTGCCTCTGCAAAATTCTCTGCACTATCACTTCTAGTTTCATTCTGTTCTGAATCGTTAATTCAGAAACTCCTCTTGGCTACACTCCATAAACAATTTGGAATGGACTATGCCCTGTGATTCTATTGATCGAATCATTATAAGAAAATTCCGCCTGTGGCATAATGTGATCCCACTGATGGTAGTGTTCATTCACTAGGCTCCTTAGAAAATCTCCCAATCTTCTATTTACAACTTCTGTCTGCCCATCCGTCTGAGGATGATAGGCTGAGCTAAATGACAATATTGTCCCCATATTCTTCCATAAATTTCTCCCGAAATGTTCGACGAACTTGGTGTCTCGATCCGAAACTATACTCCTTGGTAAGCCATGAAGTCTGACAACTTCTTTGAAAAACAGGTTCAAGATATGAGTTGCATTACTGGTCTTCTGACATGGTATAAAGTGTTCCATTTTAGAAAATCTTTCTACCACTACAAATATTCAATCAAACCCTCTTTGTGTTCTTGGAAGCCCTAACACAAAATCCATGCTCACTGCATCTCATGGTCTCTCTGGTATGGGTAACGACTGATATAACCCTATGTTCTGTCTCCTTCCTTTTGTGTGCTGACAAATTCTACATATGTCCATGAATATTTTGACATCTTCTCTCATTCCTGGCCAAAAATATGAGCTTTTCAACTTTGAAAACGTCTTATCATGACCGAAGTGTCCGTCCAATCCTCCACTGTGTTTTTCCTTCAACAGATTCTCCCTCATGGAGCATTTTGGAATACATAATTGATTGCCTATGAATAAAAATCCATCCTGGATCATATATTCATTCCATTTACTTCTGTCCCTGAGAATTGGATTCTCAGATGCCTCATACGCCTCTTTGAAATCTGGATCATCCTTGTACATGTCCTTGAGATTATCAAAACCCAAAGTTTTGACTCTGAACTCCTGCATAAGCAAACATTTCTTGCTCAAAGCATCAACAACTTTGTTAGCAGTTCCAGAAATATGTTTAATCACAAAAGTAAAATTTTGCATGTATTCAACCCATTTAACATGTCTTTAGTTCAACTTTTCCTTTTGAGTTACAAATTATAAGGCATGATTATCACTGTACAAAACGAACTCTTTAGGAACCAAATAGTGCCTCCACTTCTTCAGTGCTTGTATGACCGCATAAAATTCCTTATCATACATGGAGTACTTCACTTTCGCTTCATTCAGTTTCTCACTGAAGTACGTGATTGGCCTGTCATCTTGGCTCAAGACTTCTCCAATTGCAAATTCACTAGCGTCACATTTGACTTGAAATGTCTTGTTGAAATCTAGTAACACCAAAATTGGTTGTTCGGTAATTTTCTTTTTCAAAAAATTGAAACTTTTCTCTTCTTCTTCCGTCCAGTGAAAATATTTATGTCTTTTCTTCACTGTTTCCATCATCAGTGCGCTAATTCCACTGAAATTTCTAATAAATTTCCTGTAGAAACTAGCCAATCCATGAAAACTTCGAACTTCAAATATACTTTTCGGCGATGGCCAATTCTTAATCACCTCCACTTTATCTGGATCCATTTTCAACTTATCTACAGAAATAACAAATCCCAAATAAATGAGCTATGTCTTCATGAATGATGACTTCTTCATGTTTATCAACAACTTCTCTTGCTGTAATATTTTCATCATTGTAGCCAAATGCTTCAAGTGCTCTATTTCTGTTCTACTGAAAATCAGTATGTCTTCAAGGTACATAATGATGAATTTTCCAATGAAATCCTCCAAGACTTCATTCATCAACCTCATGAAAGTACTAGGCATGTTTGTTAAGCCAAATGGCATAACAAGCCATTCATACAACCCTTCATTCATCTTGAATGATGTCTTCCATTCATCACCTTCTCTCATTCGAATTTGATGATAACCACTTTTCAAATCAATCTTTGAAAAAAAATTGTCTCTACTCAAACAATCCATCAAATCATCCATCCTTGGCAATGGAAATCTATACCTGATGGTAATCTTGTTAATTTCTCTTAATTCTGCACACATCCTCCAGCCTCCATCTTTCTTTGGACTGAGCATTGTTGGAACATCGCATGGAATTAAGATTTCTCTAACCAATCCTTTGTCCATTAAATCTTGGACTTGTCTTTTAACCTCTTCATTCTCCTGCGGCGTCAATCTGTACACTTCTTTGTTTGGTAAACTAGCTCCAGGTATGAGATCAATATGATGACTCACACTTATGATCGGTGGCAACGAACAAGGTAGTTCATCCACGACTATATCAACAAACTCTTCTAGTAACTTATGGATTTCTTCTGGTAAATCATCCACCCTTGTACTGGTTAAAACAATCTGAGGTTTCCTCACCACGATGAATTGTGTTTCTTCTTTCTTCTTAACCTCCTTAAGAAGTTCCTTCCCACTCATGAGAAGTACAATGTTGCTTACCCCTGTTGTCACTTCTTTATCCTTAATTGGCAACAACATGTGAGTTCTTCCATTCCTCTCCAGCGTGTTTTTGTTCTTTCTCCCATCATGAATCACATTCCTATCATATTGCCACGGTTTACCCAACAATAGATGACAAACATCCATGGGAATGACATCACATAGTATTTCATCCTTATATCCTCCTATTTTAATTTCAACTAAACATTGTTTAGTGACATTTACCTGATGTCCTTTTTGTAGCCACAAAACTATGTATTGGATTGGATGTTCAATAGTCTCCAACTCCAAATTTTCTACCATCTCTATAGAAACAAGATTGTCTGTACTACCACTGTCCACGATGACCTTGCATACCCTGTCTTTGGTCTTGCAAGCAGTCCAAAAAAGTATGTTCCTTTGGAATGGATTTTCTACTTCCTTCTCTGGCGTTAAGAGAACTTTCCTCATCATCAATGATCTTCCACCTTCAGCATCTTCTGCCTCAATATTCCATCTCTATGCTTCGGCAATGTGAGTTTCACCTCCTTCTTTCTACTTATCTGGACATTCATAAGACTTATGCCCATTCTTTCCACATGTGAAGCATTTTACCACTCCACCTCTGCCTCTTCCTCTTCCTCTAGCGCGAGGAAAAGTGTTGTTATCAGCATACTGTCCTCTCTTTTTGACATACTTCCCTCTTTGTGAGATTCCACCTCTCTCAGTTTGAGTTTGAGGTTTCTTCCACTCTTCTTTAGGTTTCTGGTTCCTGTCTTGGACAATTGTCTTGCGTCTGGGTTGACTTCTGCCTCTCCCTCTTTGACTTTGCTTTCAGCTCAGCTTCTCTTCAGCCTTCAGAGCCATCTGATAAGCATCTTCCACTGTTAGGATGGTCATCATGATCATCTCATCTTGGATGTCATATCTCAGACCATTCATATATTTGGAAACCTTTTCATCATCACTTTCACGATGACCTTCCTTGATATTTAGTTTGTATAACTCTTCAGTGTACTCTTTCACTGACATCAACTTTTGTCTCAAATTATGCATCCTCCTAAACAGAGTGACTTGGTAATCCTTGGGTATGAATTTTTCCTTCATCTTCGCAACCATTCTATCCAAACTCTTTATTTTCTGCTTGCCTTTGCAGCGTCTGTCATCTTGTAGTTCATCCCACCACAATGTTGCATGCCCTTTAAGTCTTGTGACAACATGTTTGACCTTCTTGTCTTCTTCGACATCTTCATAGTCAAAATACTTATCCAGAGATCCAATCCAGTCTAGAAGCTCTTCAACATCCAAGTTTCCTTCATATACTAGAATTTCCATTTTTGCCCTGGCACCTATCCTTGCAACAACCCTGAATAGGTGTTCTTCTGCTGCGTCTTTGGCTGCAAATTCTTCTCCTCCATGTCCAGCTTCATCTTCACTTTCAGACTCATTGATATCTCCAACACCTACTATGCGCCTTTGTGCTGTCTCCATGGAATCAAGCCTGACATGTAGTTCATGCATCTCTCTTTCCCTTGCCGGATTAGGCAATTTTCTACCCCTTCTTCTTGGCATTTCCCTTTCCTCTGGTGGATCAGGTGTTTTCCTATCTCTTCTTCTTGGCGGCATGGTTGTAAATATTTCTCGCACCCTCTACTTGCAATATACAAACAGAGAAAGGCTCTAATACCACAAATGATGTGTATTAGAGTACTCCTTTTCCCTAGCTTACTCTACCTTAGATATATAGACAAAATCAAGATTTGATACCACAACTGATGCAGACCCCCTTCTCCAGACCCGCAGGTTGGGATCCGCACAGGATCTTTTCTTTTCGGCCCAAGAGCTCGACTGGCTCTTCTATTTCCCTTTCGGGAAATCTACCCACAACAACACTTTGAGGAAATTCCTCTTTTACTTCGGGATACTGGATTTTGCGATTTCGCGAATCCCACAGTCGAGTGCCTTACCTCTTCGACCTATGAAACCTGAAATTCCAACACTTTACCTTTTTCCTGATGTCAATTTCGGCTTTTCTCCTTTCACGATTTCAGGAGTTGCGATGTCATGCAACTCTTCTCCTCGAATCCCGGAATCCTGAAACCCGAATTACCAAAACCCTGAAATCCCCATTTTAAAGAGATCAACAGTTGTGAACTCTCCCTTGATCCAATGGTCAGCGCAATTTCGCGTACCGAGAGTTCAATATGCCAAATCTCGAACTCTATGTCCTCTCCACCTTCCAGTCTCCGAACTTCCGAAATACCAAAATGTTATTTCTCCTCCTCTGATTTTGTGAACCTTGATCGGAAGTATCCTACCCTTCCACGTGTTTCCTTCTCCTTGTTTTGGGTTTTCCGGTATCAGGAATTCAAAACTCTCGACCCAAACCTTATGTCATCGTGATCCCCGAATTCCCAAATCTCGATTTTCCGAGATGTCAAAACACTCCTCCGCGACTTCTGATTTCGGGCTTTTCTCCCTACTATGTCCCAATATCTTGTCCTTAGGACTTTCGAAACCTCAAACTCTGAACTTCTGAAAACTTAAACTTGTTCCTCCTTGCTTCCACACACGAAAAATATATTTTTCGTGTTTTGGGGAATTGATCAGCCAAGGAGTTTCGCTTACACTTCGGACCTTCGAACCCCAAAATGCTGAAATGATCTGACATCCCAATGAGTCAATATCAATGGCCCCGTATCCACCTTACAGCTCCTGTAGATCCTACGGCTCTCACTATTTCGGGAATTCTTCTCGGAGAATTTCGACCATCCAAATTTCTTCTTCAAAGATATCTGGTTCTAATTTGACCCTACGAGTCTCTTCTGGAACCTATCCTCTGCACGATGGTTAAAGTTCCATTCTGCTCTTCAAACACCTTGAAGATGCTAACTTTCCTGAGATTTCTTTCGCCAACTCAAGCCTCCTAAAAGACTTCTGCATGCACTCCTTGCGGCACTTCCTCAAATACGCCTAAGTATTTGAGTTCTTTTGACTCTGTACAACTCCTCGCGATAGTATTCTTCAACCTTCTCTTGGGTTGGTGAGTTCTGAACTTCCAACCAGCCTGTGCATGCCTTGCACAGCTTCTATGCATGACTTGCACTTCTATGGAAAATGAGAACACCGGTATCCCTCCTGAGCCTTCAGAGGTGAAATCTGAATCCGTCAACGCACTCCTTGCGGATGCTTCACTGCACTCCTTGCAGGAACCTTTACTCAAGAGGATAAACAATTGAAACTCATTCCCTTACTCTCTCAGACTCCAAACACTTAGCATGAAATCATACATACATAGCATAAAAGCAAATGTACAACAGAAAGAGTAAAACAACCATAAGCATAACATTCATCATGTATACACAGGAAGTATTAGAACACCATGAGTCTGAATCAAAGCTTCATATATATTAATTTCAAAACTTCTGCACATGGGTTCTTCTACACATCTCTCTACTTATTCTCTTCTCTATGCTCTCTGCCTTCCTGATAATGTTACAATGATACAAGATGAGGGTGTCTATAATCGGTTTTCCCTCCTACGCTCTAAACTGTCTAGTCTGCATTTAAATCTACCTACTTACATTAATTATGCATAAATGCCTTCACCTACTACAGATGAGAGCAACCGCTCAAGATCTGTTTACAATATCTAAGTGTGATTTCTCTTAACTATTACATTAATGTTTCAAAACATTTCAAAAATGTGCGCTGGTGCTTTCCAGCTGTCTTCCGTATTCGCGCTTGCTTGCGGCTTACGATGCTTGCGATGCTCCTCCATCATATCTTCACCCTTACCACGACATACCTACTATTTTTCCTGAGTTTATACTTTAAGGCTCTAAAGTATACCGTCAAAGCATCTGATACGAGTAAATAAAGTTAATGTAGACAAAGTCGGCTTTGAAGGATAACCACTGTGGTTAGTTCCTTAACTGTCTCCGTTGAGCTTCCCAGTTTTCTTGGATTCTTATGTCTCGTTCAATGGTTGCCCATGAACGTTCTAATTCGACTTGTGTGTTAGTTGTTTGCAAGATAGTGTTAAATAAATTTAGGGCAATGCTAGTCTGATCAGAAAGTCCAGGTTCTACATTAGGCTATCTTAAGGCGGGCACAATCATGAGGGATAATGGTTGGAAGAAGGTATAAAACTTTGTTCAATAAAGTGTGTTGATTTATGATTTCGATTATAAGAGAAAAAATTCAAACATGGATTAGTATTCAACAGATCAGAGGCCGTTTCCTGTTCCTGAGTTATATTTTAAAGACATGATAGTGACGAGTGAAAAACACAAAATCATTTAACAAAAATGAGGCATCGATCATGGAAGAATCTCTCTTTGCAACGAGGAAAGATGAAAGACAAGAGGACTCTAATGAAACACAAACCATTGCATCCTAAATAATCTACAGGTCTTGAAACTGCTGATAGCAAGTACAGAGGAAAAATTGTAAATAATTAGATAACCCAACGATTTTGAACCAGTAGTAAATATTATGCTAAATTATTGTTAAAATTTCATCAAAGATACACTTAAGAAAAATTGCTATGAACAAAAACAAAGGGAACACATAGCTCAGGATTGAAAAGATCTGGAATCTCTGCTTTGCATTCTTATTAATCATTGCAAAACGTTTCTCACGTACAATGGCCACCAAAAATCCTTTTCTTAATACTAAAAATTTACATTTATACAAAATTTCCAATCCTTGGCGGTTGGGGAATCTCTAATTTCTAGGAACTAACTATTTATCGTAAATAAGCTGAAAACTGTTTTACATGATTTTCTTTATCTTTCTTTTATTTTTATAGCTACACTTTTCAAACTGATACTTTATTGCTATGTTGAATACTCTCCTTCTTTTTCTCTAACACATTTAATGCATTTGTTGAGGAAAGGTGCAGACATTTTGGGAGGCTCTGGAAACTCCTTTGCTTCGAATAGATATACCTTTCTCTGTATCTTTGGGAAATAGTCTTCAACTCTTTTATCTGCAAACTTTATTGACTGCAATTTTAAGTTGGGCTGAATCAACAACCTATTGATTAAGGTGACATCCATTTCTTTTAGCTTTGAAATCTCCATCTGGATCTCACTTAGATCTTCTTTAAACTTTAATTGGTGTCTCGCAATATTTATCTTCCCTAGAAGCCTTGCGCAATTATGCTTTCCGATGTTTAATTACCCTTTGTCTAAGAGATCGAAAACCTCTTCGCAGTCGTCTTTGATTTCTTTAACTATTCTTTTATTTTCCATTATGTTGGCTTCCCATACTTTTAGCATAATGTCACCTTTGATTTTCTCTGTGGCTGATAATTTTGTAGTTTTGGATGTCTCTTCGTTCGTTAAACATATGATTGCCCTTTGAAGAGCAACCCTTTCTTCTTTAGCTTATTTTTCCTTCAGGATGATGTTATCAAAGGAAGTGCTTTCTTCATGGAAGTAATTCTGGAGGATCTCTATCTTGGAAATCAACTTCTAGCTCTGCATGCACTTCTAGTGACTAGGCCTGGAAAACTTTCAGATCTATGACTAGATCTTCAATTGAATTTAATTTTTTTTGTAATTGATTTATGATTTTTTCTTGCGTTTGACTTGTCCGCACTCTCTCTTCCATCTCGCTGAGGCTTGTTTTCAAGGATTGAATCTCTTGCTTATCCCTAGCTATGGCTTGGTCCAGACCTTTATTTATACCTTCTTCAATCCTTTTTTCATTCTCCTTTAATTGGCCTTGTAGTTTAGCGACCATGAGGTTTCTCTGTCTCAAACGTGCTTTCCTATTTTCAATAGTGACCTAGTTAGTTGTGGCTAATGCTCCCATAGAACCAGCTACTTCGGTAGAGAAATCTTCTTCCTCCAAATTCTGCCCGTCTATTATGATTTTGTGCTTCTTTACCATGGCATTTTCCCTTTGATGCATTTCCTACTTCAACACTGCCTTTCTCTTCTTACTGAAAAAATAATCAGATGGAGAAATATCTTCTCTGGAGATGGGATCAAGGTCACTAACATATAGGGCTCCCAGCTGGGGGAAACCGAAAGTGGATTGTAATGGAGTCAAAGAGGTGATGGGAGCACCTAGTTTTGTAGATCTTACCTCCTCTATTGTTTTGGGGGTATCACCATGAATTGTAGATGATGAAGGGAAATCTGGTTTATCATACACTGGGGGTGTCTGAGACCCTTTTTCCATTCCTGAGTTCTCTACCTTTTGTCCTTCTATTTTCCATGGAGACTCTTTGGTCTCTTCTGGAATTCTCTTTGTATTTTCTTTATCCTTCCCTCCTCATCCAAAACCTGGGGGTATTCTTCCTTGTTCTGGAGGCTGAGTTGATGCTTCTCGTAGTAATACCCTGGGCAAACCACTTCTCTGATGTTTCTGGAAGTTCAGGAAATTGTTTTGCAAGTCAGGTGACAAAGATTGAAACCTGGCCAGCACTTCATCATAACTTATAACTCCTCTGAACATGTCATCACAAGGGGATTGTTCATGTTCGTATGCTTTCAGATTGTAGTTGAATTGGTTATTACCCAAAATTTTATGGGGATCATATTTCATGTGATCAATATTTAGCAACTTTATCTCTCCTAATGAGGGTGCCTCAACCTTGGAATTCCCTAGACTGAGTAGTGAATATTTCCCAACCCGCATAGGGAAAATAGGCCAGAATCTCTTTTGGGCCATTTTTAGTTCATTCCTAATGCCACCTATTACTATATGATGAGCCACCTCCCTGCATACCAGTCTATCAGGGATGGATTTTGGTAGTGTGTGGGGAGGGATTGAACATCCGAAAACCCTAATGTAGGAAAAAATTTCTTCTATAAACCAATCAATGATGGCCTTGAGTCTTTCCATGAGTGACTCCGAAATATGGGGAGGCTCATAGCCAAATAGCATCTGGTGCACTTGAATCACCATGAAGTGGAAAATTTCATAGAAGGAATCCTTAGCATTTTCCTCCCACAACTTAGAATGGTATTCATGAATGGGTTTATTGGAGGTTGGGTTCCAACTCCAATTCATCATAGGGAAAGGGTTCATGAAGCATATGGTGTCCATGATGTAGGCAGACATATAGAAGGCCACTGGTTGGCCCTTGGATTTTGCAGTTTGATACTCTGTTACCTCCTTAGATAAATTTTCTGATAGGATTTTGTCCCAATTGAAACTAAAACCTTCAGCTTCTTCATGAAGAAGAGGCACCCATTCCGCAGGGAAATGAGTGGGGATTTTCTTTCCGAAGAGTCTGCAAAGCATCATGGCTATATAGACCATGTATTCATTTATTGAGGTTGTGGCATATTTCCCGTGAGTATCATCCCTGAACTTTGTTGGCACTCCCCACTAGCCTCTAATTATATCAGGGTATGTCTAATCTGACTCTGTGCATTCCTTTCTTTGGAATTCGGTTATGAATTTAGCATTATAAATATACTTAGGATTAGGGGGTAGCATGTACATTACTTGTATATGTTCTGACCTGAAGGAACCGATGACGACCCCACGACTATCTAGAATGCTCCTTGTCTTCGTGTCTGCTCTTTCTAAGGCCCAATATATCATATCATTATATGGCATGAGTTGTGGGCGTGCTGCTATCTTGTGAAGTTCAGACTCCGCTATGTCCCAGAGTTTGTTCTCAAAATGATGTGGGAAGTTCTGAATTTCGTAATCTAGATTCTCGAAGATTTGCCTCCAAGATTTGATAGAATCAATAGCATGGGGTGTGGTATCAGCTATGACATCTCCTTCTATACCTGTTCTTTCAGCAGTTCCCTCAACTTTCTTAAGTACCCTCTTAGGTGCCATAGCATATGCACTAGATTGAAAACTTGTTTGCAGACGATAAAATCTATAAGCCTAGATGAATACAACTCACTCATGATTGTAAAAGATAAGAATAAAATTTGAAATGCAGAGTTGTAGTTATTTTAACTCGTCCTTTAATGGACGTACTGAGACAGGCAGTAAGACTTTAATGTTTTAAATGAAGAATATGAGCTTAAATATACGCATTTAAACTTAAAAATCTAAATTCATCCTGTTACGGATATTATCATATATCGACGACTTGAACTTAGAGTTTCGAAATCACTGTTTCTTAAAACGCTGAATCCCGAAGCCCGAAAGAAGTTTAGTGATTACTAATCATGTTTTAAAATGGCTTAATTCAAGCTTAAGACTTTGTTTTAGAGTTTATGATTTCGCATTTCAGAGTTTCGGGGATCATGTACCCAAAAGATATGTCATATGCAACCCCCGAATGAAAAATGCGAATAGCTTAAATCAGACATTAATCATCTGTATTAAAACCTTAATTAATCAAGATTAGCCGTGATTAAGACTTTCATAAATCGGAAATCGAGAATTCGTAGACCTATATTTCAAGAGCGCTTTGTTACTGGGAAACCCGAAACTCCGAAAGATTTAAGATTCACTGATCGTGATTAAGGGTTTAATTAATCACACTTAAAAGGTACTTTGTGAATAAGCACATTGGGATTTATAACATTCATTTCCCCCTTTTTCTATATATTTAAAAAATAAAAAATAAAATCCCTTTCGGAAATTCGACACCGGGATTTTGGAGTTGTGAACTTCGGAATGACTTCTTTATGAAACGCCGAATTCCGAATGCGAAAGGTTACATTTTGTCCCCCCCTTTTTTTTCAAAATTAGGCGGCTCCATACTAGGAAAATACGAAGTCTTTGGTTAGAGATAAAAATTCATACCTTGTTTCAACATAGGCTCCAATTGGGGACCTCGTCTCCTTGTGGGATGAGGAGAACGTGTAGACTTAGTGCCTTTATTGGGGAAATGGGGTCAGTCATTCCAGTCTGTAAAACATGTCTGGAGAAAAAAAAAATCAACTAGGAAGAAAAGGATCTAAACCTCCACCTCGGAAAACTTTTCAAAACTAAAACATTCTACAATATCGAATCAGGCTCTCATAGATTCCCTTTCTAAAACCGACCTCAGATTTGTGCAAGATAATCAAAATCAAATTAATCGTTCCATCCGGTTTTATGTGATGAAATTCACATCGAGGTAAAGTGATTCCATCTTTCTTTAAATTAGAGGATTCCATAAGCTTATAGTGTACATCCAACATGAAAGAAGAAAAATTACCATAGCATCTTGCATTTCGTGTATAACAGACTTGTCAGATATGTAGATATTGCTTCACTGCCAACAAGCCTGTTCAGTACCCCGATGAAGTTATCATATTTTCCGCATTGAATTTCCTTACACCACTTCATTATTTTCTAGCATTTAAATGCTGAGATGAGGGAAATCATATAATGAATTTCCTTTCATCATCTCTTTAGACTAGATGGGGGAAATCAATAATGAATTTCCTTTCACCATTTGTTTCTATATATATTATTATGAAGTGGGCAATCAATCAGTATGTAATATACTCAGAAAATGTCTACTAAATTTTATTTTATTTTTTTATTTTTATTTTTTTTACAGCAGAGGTCTGTCAACTTATTTTAATAGATTTGGGTTAATCTTGTTTCTGGCTTTCATACACTTTTGGCTTTAGAGAGAAATTGGGGGGAAACTCATTAATATTTCTTAGGGACTTTCCTCGAGCGAAAACGATCAATTTATTCCTGCTGGAATGACAAAAGAGGTTGGGATTAGCTCGGACATACTTCCGGTTCAGCCAAAGTTTAGGAGAAACATAGAAATTTGCCTATCTTCGTTTTGAAAGTTAGTCTGAATGCTTCCAAAGTTGAGACAACACCTTTCTTTCCTCCAAATACTTATGGGAAAGTAACCAAGGTTAGATGAAGAGCATGTTTAGTCGTGATCAAGGAGGAAAGGTAAAAAGCTTCGGTAACTTAGTAGTACAAGTGATTATTTTTTATTTTTTTATTTTCTTATTTTTTTTATCCCGAAATTACTGTATTAATCATCGGTATCCCTTAAGACATTTTAACTTGCATTCTCAGTTCAGAGTTCATACCTTGATTGTTCTTTGTATTTTCAGCCAGAAGATCATTTACTTATTACCTTTTTGGGAAGTATTTATCATGATTATTCATGCAGGTTACCCTTTTAGTGTAGTTGATCTTTTGGATCTTCAATAATTTTCCTACAATTAAAATGGCATAATAACTGTCAGAGACTCATACAAATCAGAAAGTTCCTATGAACTGCTAGATTTTGGATTGTTTTGTATCTTCATTTTCTTAAACTATTTTTTATTTTTTTTTAGTATTTTATAGCAAAATAAAACTTACCGAAGGAAACTTAACTCTAAAGAAAACAAGAAAACAAGAAAACAAATAGGTATGTACAATGAAGGTTTTGAAACATATTACTGCATGTAGTGTTTAAGGTATCACCAACTTACAGGGGTGTTAAGAATATCTCCAATGAGATTTTCTAATGAAAAAGCATTTTTTCCTTTGAGGCCGAAATTCTATAAGGGCCAGACCAGATCGAATCGAACTTGTCGTGTTTGCCAATGTATACTCTCCTAGCTTCCCATTTTAGTACCGGATCTCCAGGGATGAAATCTCTATCCTTAGCTTTTTGATTGAATAAAGCCTTCATTTTATCCCGATATTTCTACATCTTTTTGTTTACTTCGGCTCTATTTTGCTGAACTTCAACCAGCTGGTTTTCCCTCCTGGTAATGTTGTTAGGTTCTTCGTTTGAATCTTGCTAAAGTTTCATTACTGGGAGAGCAAGATTGATTGGTAAAATCACATCAGTGCCATATACTATCTGAAAAGGGGAAATCCCAATTAACCTTTTGGTACTTATCCTGTTATCCCATAGAGTGTATTTCAAATGGATATGCCACGCTTTCTTGTTCTCAGTCAAGAAATTTTTTATCACGGTTCTCAGAATTTTATTAGATGACTCGGCTAAACCATTACCTTGTGGATAATGAGTTGTGGAGTGTCCTAATATGATGTTAATTTTTTGGCAAAATCCTATCATAGCCATTGATTTAAACGCTTGCGCTTTATCGGTGACTATCTTTCGGGGATAGCCGAATCTGGATAAAATATTTTCTTCTAGAAAATGGATTACTACCGAGTCATTCACGTTTCTCGTGGGAATAGCTTCCACCCACTTAGTAAAATAGTCCGTTGTAGTTAGAATCCACTTGTGCTGAGCACTGGAATGTGGATGAATTTCTCCGATGAAATCAAGGCCCCATTGCTGAAAAGGAGCTTTGGCTTTAACTGGAACTAGAGGTAAAGCTGAGACTTTCTGTTTACCTGTAAACAACTGTCAGGGAGTAAAAGTTCGTACTTTGGTGTTTACATATGTGAATAGTTTGGGCCAGTAATATCCATCTCTTAAGATTTTATAAGTTGTAGCTCACCAAGCATGGTGTCCTCCACACACTCCCTCATGGAACTCATTTATAACCTTTTCAGTTTCAGTCTCGACTAAACAACTCAGCAAGAAACCCAGGGGATCTTTCCAATATAATTTTCCGTCTATAATACAATATTTTATAGCATGTATCTTCAGTGTCCTATATTTAGATGGGGTTAGTTCACTGGGACATTGAAGAGTCAAGAGGTAAGAAACATTATCACGCTACCAGACTGAAGTAGAAAACCTGTCTGGAATCTCAATTGTAGGTGTAGCGAAAATGAGTTCATTTATCTCTAGAAAACCCTCGTCTTCTTGCAACTGATTTATTTTGAGTGCCTACAAGTTTGATTCGACTAGCAATTTAGCCAGACCTTGGCCTTTAATGAGTTTTGTTGGTTTGACTTCCAGATCGAACACTTGAATCTTATCTAGCCATCTACCTCTTCTCCTATCACTATCTGGCTGAACCAATATGTCCTTAACACAACTTGTAGGAACATAGGTTATGATCTTCGAGTGTAATACGTACATTCTGAAAGCCTTGAGAGACTTCACCATTGCGTAAGCTTGTTTTTCTAGTATATTATATTTCAACTCAGCATCTCTCAAACTTTTACTGAAAAAACAAATAGGTTGTTCAAAGCCTTCTTCGTTTTTTTGTAACAATACAATTGTGATAGTGTGTTCGAAAACAAAGGAAAAAATCAGAAACTCTTTTGTGTAATCAGGACTTGCCAAGACTGGCGCTTCACTGATAACTTTATTGATTCATTGAAAATATTCTTTGTCTTCACTTGTCCACTTCGTCTCACTGTTCTTTTTTAACATATCTGTGATCAACTTCACAATTTCGACGAAGTTAGGGATGAATCTTCTCAAGAAATTTATTTTTCCTAAGAAAGACTGAATTTCTTTTACATTTCTAGGGATGTTTATAGTATCTATTGCATTAATTCTTTTGGGATCAATTTTGATTCCATCATTAGACACTATATGACCTAAAATATTACCTTCTTGCATAGAGAAATGAGATTTTTTGGGATTAAGGGACAAATCAAATTTACGACATTTCTCGAAAGTTTGCTTCAGGTGCACTAGATGTTCTGCATCGGATTTGGAAAAAACAGTCGGATCATCAAGATAGATAAAAATAAACTTGTCTCTCTCACCCACGAAGGTGTTGTACATGGATCGCTGAAAGGTTTCCCCTGTATTCATCAAACCGAAAGACATTTTATCGTACATGAAGGTGCCCCAAGGGGTAGTGAAAGTAGTTTTTTCCTTATCTTGGTGTATTACAATCTGATTGTAACCTGGAAAACCATCAATCATTGACATTATGTTAGCTCCAACTACTTTCTCTAAGACATGTTCCATATTAGGAAATGGATAATTATCCTTTAGTGACGATTGGTTCAGGTTCCTAAAATCAACACATAGTCTGATTTTGCCATTTTTTTTCTTACTGGAACTAAATTAGATACCCACTCGGAATATCTTAGTGGGACGATGATTTTGGCATCCAATATTTTTTTAACTTCTTTTTCTATCACTGGTAGCATCATAGGGTTTATCTGTCTGAGTTTATGCTTAAAAGGCTTGACACCAGGTTTCAAAGGAATTTTGTGTTCTATTACAGTAGTGTCATAAGTTCGCAATTTGTCATAGGACCAAGCAAAAACATCCTTGTATTGTCTGAGCAATTCTGCATACCTACTTTTGATTTATGGGGACAAATACTTGGATAGCTTCACCAACCAAGGTTTTTCTTTTGTACCTATATCGCAGTCCTCAACCTCCTCCAGCTGAGGTTGTAAAGCGGATCTTAAAGGGATGTCATCTTGATTAAATAACCTTTGCAAGGGAATCAGGCCCTTGGGGATCTAGTTGTTTTTTAGAACAAGCATTCGGTGGTTAGTGATTTTATTGTGGAATTCCTGGGGGTCCTCCCCTTCCTACATGATCCAAATAGGATCATTTTGGTTTTCTTGGTCGACATGTGTTTCGACAAACTCATCTATTGATTCTAAAAATTTGCGAAGCTGTTCATTGTCCTCAAAAACTTGCCAATGTTGTATGTTATTCAGTATGGAAGGCATGTGTCTCGTTTGTATATGGTACTTCAATTTAAAAGTAGTGGGGGGTGTGAATGTTGAGGCTACTTTGGCTAACACATCGACCTGTTGGTTTTCGGTTCTTGGAATGTAGTGAACCTTGACAGAGGAGAAGAAATTTTCGATCAGATCCCAAATGCAATTCCTTAAGACCTCAACCTAGGATGTTTGTCCTGGTATTGTCAGTTTACCTGTTTTACGATTAGCTCGGTGTCACCAAAGACTTCGATATTTTTTATTTTCATTCTCCTAGCGGCTTCTAACCCTAACACTAAGGCTTCATACTCGCATACATTATTAGTGTGGTCCACATTCTATTGTAGCCTATAGGAAAAGGGGATTATGAATTGATTATCAGGAGACACAAGGAGTGCCCTAGCTCCAGCTCCAAAGTAGGATGAAGCGTCGTCAAAAACAAATTTCCACACACTAGTGCTATATACATCCTTTTTAATTTTTTCTTTTTCTGTTTTCTCTTCTGTACAACTTTCATCTATACATACATCAATATCATCATCAATGGATAAAATAAAATTACCTAAATATTTATTAACAATATATATAGGGTAGTTATTCAGGTTGTGTGGATCACTCACCGTGAATTCCAACCTGGTTTCTCTGTATAGGCGCGTGAAATATCCTCCAAAAACTAGAATCGTATCATACATCATGTCAAGATGGAGAGATCTTCCAATATTGGCACCCCAGGACCTGGATAATAGAATACCATATTTTGGAGGGATATCAGCAACCACTACGTCCATTAGAATGCATTTTGCAGGTATTTGTGCCAGATTTACTACCAAGTCCTTAATCATGCCTATACATTTAACTTTTCTTGAATCTAATGAATATAAATCTCCATAAGGCCTAGTGATTTCGAGACCCAATTTATCCATAATGGCTTTAGGCATTACATTGTGGGATGTTCCAGAATCTAGCATGCAGTTATGGAGTAGGTGGTTGAACAAGCATAACGTGATATAGAAGGGGGCGACAACGTCTTTGGTGCCTTCGAAATGTGGACCAAAAACTATGTTCAGCTTGTCATCTTCTAAGTTAATGACATCGGATTGGATTTCGTTTTCTGAAAAAATAATCATCTTGGCAATTTGTTTTCTGTATATGGGGTTTTTTGCCAGTTCGACAAGAGGTATAGGAATCTTTATTTTGTTTATTTCATTTTCCAGACTAAAATTTCCCATGGCTTTGTCGCTCTCTATGTTTTGGGCCTCCATTCCCTTCTTTTCAGCTTTCTTTTGTGGTGTGGATTTGTTTTCACTCACAGGGACCTGTGTTTTCACGACGAGTGTTCCTACTGACTTTGAATTGACAGGTTGTGTGTCAGCGGTGTTGGTTTTCGCAGTCTACTTCTTAGCAGGTTTTGGGGCTGCTTCATCAGTTTCACCCCTCGAGAGGATCCTTTTCGTTGGAGCAGTTGGAGGACTCTTGTTTTCTAGGTATTAAATTGTATTTCTGGTGCAGTTCGGCTATTATATCATCTGCAATACCCTGATAGGTCAAATCTTCAGAAGTACTATTGCTTACATCATCTTCTGATCTATTTTCTTTATTTAAGGATTTTTCATAATCTTGTCTCGATAAATAGGGTTGTAGATTATCGTCACCAAGATTATTTATATCCTCGTCTAACTCTTCAAAATCTTCTAGGTCTTCCCCTCCAATGAAGTTTTGACCCTTGAAGGAGGTTGGTATTTTTTGATCCTCATTCTTAATTAGTTTTTGTGGGGCTTGAGGATCAAGATTCCTTCTGAAATCTTTCCTAGGAAAATTATCTTTTTTTTATTTATCGAGTTCCATTTTTGAGATCTTATTTGATAGCACCCTAATTATCCTAGTCATCTCATCTATTTTATCTCTCGAGGATTTCCACGGTCTAGAGAATCCACCTTGTTCTTTGAATTTTCTATTTTCTTTGTTCCTGGTTTCTACTTTGGCTTTTAGTTTTCCTAATTCCATCATGTTCGATTCAATTTCTAGGGCTTCATATTGCATCTTGGTGAGATATATTGATCTCCTTTCTCTTAATAATAGAGTGAAATCAGGGTCAAAGGCTCCAACGAAAGTTACTTTCGCTGCGGGTTGAGAAGGTTTGACCTCGACCAGGATTTTATTATACAACTTGTTAAAACTTTGAGTGAACTCAAGAACTGATTCTGAGATTTTCTTTCTGAGAGCCCCAAATTCAATTAGGTAATAGAGTTGGTCTCTCCTTTCTCCCCATTGTCTGATAAAATCATTTTCAAGTTCTTCGTAAGACCATACAGATCCCACTGTCAGGGCTCGGAACTAGGTCCTCACCTGTCCTTCGAAAGTCTAAACAAGGAGTATAGAGTAGACATCTTCATGCTCAATTCTGAGGATGTTATAAAATTGGCCAAATAAATTGATGTGTTCTTGTGCTGTTAAATCTCCTTCCCCTATGAATTTGGGAAGACTTTTCATGTAATTTTCAGGAAGGTCATGTAGGGGAACCAGGAGGACAAGAGGGGCATATATGGCATCCACCTTAGAAAATATTCCAGGGAGTGGTACTTGGCTGCCTATTTCTCCTCCTGTGACACCGCCTACAACATTTCCTCCATCTCCCACACCTCCATGTGCAGCCATTGATGGATTTGAGGCTGAAACTTAGAGTGTATGAGGAGAAAGCTTACAGAAGTTTGGTGGATTTTGGGTTGTGCTTGAATGTGGTATAAAGTTTGTGGGGAACTGATTATCAAGGCACAAGAAACTGGAGAAAGGAGTCCCAAGAAGAAAATAACTTATTTCTCTAGACTCATAAGACGAATATATCGGAGAATCAACGGGGGTTAAATCAGGATATACAGGGCATTTGTCAGAGTACTTGGTAGTAGGAGTGTGCACTTCGGGAAAAGAGAACGTATCGATTGGAAGGGGGAGAGAGACATACCTCTCAAGTATTCCCCTAACGTTCGATTGTGTAGAATTAGGTTGACAGATGGTATGTGCCGGTGAAACGATTTGTCTAAGGGACCTTTGTGATTTTAAAATCTTTTATGTATTAGAAACTGGCGAAGTCTATTTTTCATCTAGGTTCTTTCTGGTATTCTTTCAGCTCAAAGATAGCTTATTTATCGTGGAGTCACCAAGTGAAAGATGAAGGTATCCTTAAAAAGTTTTCGATCTTTGTTCACTATCAAAGAAAGAAAATGTCAATGTCGTTCTTCCCAGGGAAAATATTCATTTCTTCGTTCCCCGACAACGACGCCAAAAATATGTTGTTCCCGAGTTTATACTTTAAGGATCTAAAGTATACCCTCAAAGCATATGATATAAGTAAATAAAGTTAAGGTAGACAAAGTCGGCTTTGAAGGATAACCACTATGGTTGGTTCCTTAACTGTCTCTGTTGAGCTTCCTAGTTTTCTTGGATGCTTATGTCCCATTCAATTGTTCTCCATAAACACTCTAATTCGAATCGAGTGTTAGTTGTTTGCAAGATAGTGTTAAATAAATTTAGGGCAATGCTAGTCTGATCAGAAAGGTCGGGTTCTACATTAGGCTGTCTTAAGGAGGGCACAGTCATGAAGGATAATGGTTGGAAGAAGGTCTAAAACTTTGTTCAATAAAGTGTGTTGCTTTCTGATTTTGATTATAAGAGAAAAACATCAAACATAGAGTAATATTCAACAGATCACAGGTTGTTTCCTGTTCCTGAGTTAGATTTTAAAGACATGATAGGGACGAGTGAAAAAAACAAAATCGTTTAACAAAAATGAGGCATCGATCATGGAAGAATCTCACTTTGCAATGAGAAAAGATGAAATACAAGAGGACTCTAATGAAACACGAACCATTACATCCTAAATAATCTGCAGGTCTTGAAACTGCTAATAGAAGGTACAGAGGAAAAACTGTAAATAATTAGATAACCCAACGACTTTGAACCAGTAGTAAATATTATGCTGAATTATTGTTAAAATTTCATCAAAGATACACTTGAGAAAAATTGCTATGAGCAAATACAAAGGGAACACATAGCTCAGGATTGACAAGATCTGGAATCTCTGCTTTGCATTCTTATTAATCACTGCAAAAAATTTCTCATGTATAATGGCCACCAAAAAACATTTTCTTAATCCTAAAAATTTACATTTATACAAAATTTCCAATCCTTGGCGGTTGGGGAATCTCTAATTTCTAGGAACTAACTATTTATCGTAAATAAGTTGAAAACTGTTTTACATGATTTTCTCTATCTTTCTTTTATTTTTATAGCTACACTTTTCAAACTAGTACTTTATTGCTATGTTGAAGAATCTCCTTCTTTTTCTCTAACACATTCAATGCATTTGTTGAGGAAAGGTGTAGACGTTTTGGGAGGCTCTGGAAACTCCTTTGCTTCGAATAGATATACCTTTCTCTGTATATTTGGGAAATAATCTTCAACTCTTTTATCTGCAAACTTTATTGACTACAATTTTAAGTTGGGCTAAATCAACAGCCTATTGATTAAGGTGACATCCATTTCTTTTAGCTGTGAAATCTCCATCTAGATCTCACTTAGATCTTCTTTAAACTTTAATTGGTGTCTTGCAATATTTATCTTCCCTAGAATCCTTGCGCAATTGTCCTTTCTGATGTTTAATGACCCTTTGTCTAAGAGATCGAAAACCTCTTCGCAGTCGTCTTTGATTTCTTTAACTATTCTTTTGTTTTCCATTATGTTGGCTTCCCATACTTTGAGCATAATGTCACCTCTGATTTTCTCTGTGGATGATAATTTTGTAGTTTTGGATGTCTCTTCGTTCGTTGAACATATGATTGCCCTTTGAAGAGAAACCCTTTCTTCTTTAGCTTCTTTTTCCTTCAGGATGATGTTATCAAAGGAATTGCTTGCTTCATGGAAGTAATTCTGGAGGATCTCTATCTTGGAAATGCATTTATGTTGTTCAACTTCTAGCTCTACATGCACTTCCAGCGACTAGGCCTGGAAATTGTTTAGATCTATGACTAGATCTTCAATTGAATTTAATTTTGTTTGTAATTGATTTATGATTTCTTCTTGCATTTGACTTGTCTGCACTCTCTCTTCCATCTCGCTGAGGCTTGTTTTCATGGATTGAATCTCTTGTTTATCCCCAGCTCTGGCTTGGTCCATACCTTTATTTATACCTTCTTCAATCCTTTTTCCATTCTCCTTTAATTGGCCTTGTAGTTTAGAGACCATGATGTTTCTCTGTCTCAGACGTGCTTTCCTATTTTCAATAGTGAACTGATTAGTTGTGGCTAACGCTCCCATAGAACCAACTACTTTGGTAGCGAAATATTCTTCCTCCAAATTATTCCCGTCTATTATGATTTTGTTCTTATTTACCATGGCATTTTCCCTTTGATACATTTCCTTCTTCAACATTTCCTTTCTCTTCTTACTGAAAAAATAATCAGATGGAGGAATATCTTCTCTGGAGATGGGCTCAAGGTCACTAACATATAGGTCTCCCAGCTGGGGGAAACCGAAAGTGGATTGTAATGGAGTCAAAGAGTTGATGGGAGCACCTAGTTCTATAGATCTTACCTCCTCTATTGTTTTGGGGGTATCACCATGAATTGTAGATGATGAAGGGAAATCTGGTTTATCAGACACTGGGGGTGTCTGAGACACTTTTTCCATTCCTGAGTTCTCTGCCTTTTGTTCTTTTGTTTTCCATGGAGACTCTTTGGTATCTTCTGGAATTCTCTTTGTATTTTATTTATCCTGCCCTCCTGATCCAAAACTTGGGGGTATGCTTCCTTGTTCTGGAGGCTGAGTTGATGCTTCTCCTAGTAATACCCAGGGCAAACCACTTCTTCGATGTTTCAGGAAGTTCAGGAAATTGTTTTGCAAGTCAGGTGACAAAGATTGAAACCTGGCCAACACTTCATCATAACTTATAACACCTTTGAACATGTCGTCACAAGGGGAATGTTCATGTTTGTATGCTTTCAGATTGCAGTTGACTTGGTGATTACCCACAATTTTATGGGGATCATATTTCATGTGATCAAGATTTAGCAACTTTATCTCTCCTAATGCAACTACCTCAACCTTGGAATGCCTGAGTAGTGAATATTTCCCAACCTGCACAGGGAAAATAGGCCAGAATATCTTTTGGGCCATTTTTAGTTCATTCCCAATGCCACCTATTACTATATGATGAGCCACCTCCCTGCATACCAGTCTATTAGGGAGGGATTTTGGTAGTGCGTGGGGAGGGATTGAACATCCGAAAACACTAATGTAGGAAAAAAATTATTCTATAAACCAATCAATGATGTCCTTGAGACTTTCCATGACTAACTCAGAAATACGAGGAGGCTTACAGCCAAACAACATCTGGTGCACCAGAATCACCACGAAGTTGCAAATTTCATAGAAGGAATCCTTAGTATTTTCCTCCCACAAGTTAGAATGGTATTCATGAATGGTATTCATGAATGGGTTTATTGGAGGTTGGGTTCCAACTCCAATTCATCAGAGGGAAAGGGGTCATGAAGCATATGACGTCCATGACGTAGGCGGACATATAGAAGGCCACTAGTTGGCCCTTGGATTTTGCGGTTTGACACTTTGTTACCTTCTTAGATAAATTGTCTGATAGGATTTTGTCCCAGTTGAAACTAAAACTTTCAGCTGCTTCATGAAGAAGAGGCACCCATTCCTCAGGGAAATGAGTGAGGCTTTTCTTTTCGAAGATTCTGCAAAGCATCATGGCTACATAGACCATGTATTCATTTAGTGAGGTTGTGTTGACGGGCGAAATTGACCGTTCGTCAACTGGGAGAGTGGAACCGGTCCGGGGTTGTCTAAATAACCCAAGTCGTTTGGAATGAACCACCCTAACGAGTTTAACGGCTCCGTTGGCCGCTCTAAGGTCTTTAAGAGAACCAAAGAGAAAACTAATCTAAAATAACTAATCTAACTAAAACAAATAAAACTAACTAAAACAAACTAACTAAAACTAAATAAAAGAAACTAAACTAATTAAAACTAACTAAAACTAACTAAAACAAACTAACTATTATACTATTCTAATTAAAACAAACTACTAAATAAACTAAAACTAAATATAAATATTCTAACTATTATATACAATATACTAATTACTATTATAATAACTCAAATCAACTATCTAATTACCAACTACAATATTACTTATTCACAAATGTACACTATGAACAGCCTACAGATTTAATTAAAACCTGCAAAACTCATGTGTTTTCTTCCCTAAGACAGTGAAGAATCTTTTTGATTTTTATATTTTATGAAAAAGAAATAAACATTACTGAAATTAAACAATCTAATATAAATCTAATTAAGCTTATATCTGAATTAAACTACTTAATGAAAACAGTAAACAAAAGACTAACTGACCTGGAAACGCTCCAAGTCTGCCCTGTGTGTGATAACTTCTAAGCTAGTCGGAGGAGGGAAACTCGCACCGGTTAATCCGTAAGCTTTTCGTAAACGATTAGCTGTGCTACTCCTTGAAGTGTTTACAGGACAAACAAGACATAAAAATCCATAACAATCTTATGATTATAAATCTCTGCAATAAGGGAAACCTGTTATGCAAAAACTTATATTAAATAATTCAATTCATGAAGAAGATAAACCTGTCATTCACAAACTGAATTAACAATTGTTATGTCTCTTATCTATTTGGAAGAGACAAGATATGGATTATAGTGATTAAAATTATATCATTTTCACATGATTTAGATATCTAAAGTAGTCATAAACCATAAACAAATTGACATACACAACATGAAACAAGATATTGATATAACGAGAAGCTAAAGCTGTGACAAAACACCAAATCTACTTCAGATTGTATTAAAACTCCATTATCCTTGTTCTCCCTTGAATGAGGATCATGATTATTACAAAAATCATAAGTATATATAGGTCTCTTCACAAGGTAAAACTTCCTTGTGGATAATATCAAATTATTTTACATAATCTGGGAGATATCCCAAAATCACCTAAACTAAGAAAATGAAATGCAAGTGAAATCTTTGAAATATCTCCTAGTTGCTCATAAACTCAATTGCAATTTCGAATTTACCTGCAATAGGACACAAATATCAAATTAGAAAGATATTTCAGTAACAAAACACTAAAAAATTGATCCTACAGACTTAGCTACAGAATCATCTGATTCTGTAGCTAGTCTAA
>SNQJ01S0022166.1:10322-21438 GCA_010110895.2 Picea sitchensis | reverse complement strand
AATATATCTAACAACTACAATAGAGATATTTTTCTTTGCCCCAATTTATATCTTATCTATACATTCACACTGCTAGAAAATAGGGATCCCACATGTACCTCCCTTGTAGCCACAAACCTTTAGGAATAATATGTTGGGTAAGCACCCTACAACAACTAGGTAAGCATCATCTTCCTTCCCACACTAGCACAGTTTTAACCCTTAGCATTAGTAAACCTCTTGATGCACTTTTATCCAATGTGGTTTTGGGTTCATGGTGAGATTTTTGTAGAGAGGAAATCACAATTTATAAAATCCACCAACACACTAGGACCTAAATATTTATGGAACACACTTTAATTCCATCTAGTATAGACTATGAATGTTTGGATTGAGAAGGGGAGAACCCTCCATCGAGTATTCAATGAGGGAAGGCTACGAGGTACATTTGAGGGAAATCCTCATGGGAATTGGCCCTTTGATATTGTGGCTAATTAAGGAAATAAACCCCCCATTAGGTCCTCAACAAGTCCTCAACCATGTGATGTACTCAATATGTAACATTGCAATCGAATTTGACATAGAATATAGAATCTGGAAAAGGCATCTTAGATATAAGCATAACAGGTAGAGAATATTCAATTTATGAACCAGAGAGTTGGAAGGTCTCGAAGCCAAGGTAGTAATGGGTAAGATAATAAACAATGTACATCATAAGCCCACCTATAAACATGCATGCAATGAAAAAATATGGAAATATATGTGATTATATACTCCATAAATTCCCATTAGGAATAATGATAGAGAAAGTTATGTGATTTTATACTCCATAACTTCCCATTAGGAATAATGATAGAGCAAGTTTTTAGGTATAGTTGTCCTACAATATTTGGTTAAAAACATTGAAATATAAATTTGCACATTTTAGTTTTGTATCCCTGTCATAGATTAATTAATTTATGATTAAGATGAAGATATGTCAGTTAAATATTTGATAGATCTGTGGTTAAAGTGAAGATATGATAGTAAACTAAACTCTCAACTTAGTAGTCAATCCATCTTATCACTTACTATGAGTACAATGACAAACATAAATGCAGGAGGGAATACAAGCCTATCTCCATCCATGGGATACTTGTGATGAAAACCATGAACAAGATAATGTATTGTATTACCCCTGCAAATAAAGTGATGAATATTCATGGTGATTAAACTTTAGACGATGTACCTGGAATTTATATGCATGTATATGCATGTATTTGCATGGTAGTTTTAAAATTTGGGTCATTTTGCAGTACTGCACACATAGTAATCTATCAAGAAATTATTTCTTTTCTTAAAACCTCTTGCTCCTTCCCATAGCTAGTTTTCATCGAAGTTTAATTTCTTGCATTTCATTTTCCTCTTGCATGGTTTAAAGAGTCAAGTCAAAACACCATTAGTTTCATGACCACTCCTTTAAGTAACAACAACCTAAAATCAAGTGCTAATTAAAATTTATCTAGCAACTTTTCTAGGGCTCTTCAAACCCATCTTAGCTTAGGTGTAGAGATTTGGAATAGGATTGTGAGAATAAATTTCCAAAGCTGCTAAACAAACATAAAGCCTTGAGTTAGGGAGTGAAATCCAGTTGCTATATCACTGACTTTGGGAAGCCCTTTTAACACAAGGGTCAATTACGAGGTCGCATTGGGGCCCTTAGAGTAATCAACCCTGCTTTGTTGGTCTTGGTGTTGACTATTGAATGTTCCCCCTCTGATTTGGTATAGTAGGTGGTACCATAAAGGCCATAATATTTTATAATTCCTACACAAGGTGACAACACAGGGAAGGTGGTGTTGTACCTGGGATCAACGTTGGGTAGACTCACTCGGAATCCTTGGAGGGTTTCCCAATGCTCGGTGAGGTAAATTGCACCAAGCCGTTAGTTTGTTAAGTAGGTTGTCAACGTAACTTTACCAACCACTGAAACCCAACCCCTTCACACATTGATTCTACGATGTTGGATTCCATCACCAACTAGTGCTTCTTTGTGAGAAGGTTTGTTTGCATGCTTGACTCCTAGATTAATTAGTGTGTGTTGTTTTTTCTCCTTAGTTGGCCTTCGGATTGATTTTGTGTCTAATGGAATCAATTTCATGTTAATTCCTCATTCGTTCAATACAAAATATGGATACAACTAAAATAAAAGGTAATAAAGAGGTAACAAACAACTCATACCTAAATTACATCTTATAATTCTCCAACATTGTTGTTTACACTTAGTGCAACAAAAACCAAATGGAATGGTTTACACAAGGTAAATGGGGAATTTTATTGGAAAATTCAAAATATTATCATAAACCCACATCTCGCATATTTGTACATGCACCATAGATTCACAATATTTCATGAAGAGGTCCAGGAGAAATGCCTCCATGCAAAATTGTCCACATAAGAATTGTCCATGTCCTTGATGAAAATATATAAAATTCCCTTGAAGATATTTTAGTCCTTGTCCTACATAAAAAGGATGATCACATTCAGGAATTAGTGGTCAAACACTACTTTTAGCCCCTCTCTATCTGGTAAATGCTACTTCTTATACTAGCCTTCCCCTACAATAGGGAGTGTTGTGTCCCTTTTCTTGAAAATAAGTGAGGTTCCTCTTCTTTCTCCCAACATTCTCCCAACCTATTGGACAGTAATACATACAGCCTCAAAACTAACATTTAGGGAAACTAGAATCCAATCATGAACTAGGAGTGAACCGAGAGTGAGGAGTGCTCTAGCTAAAATCCTATGCCAGGAATCCAATAAAGATGACGGTTCCTCAATCCCCACTCAAGGCATAAAAGACTAACAGAGCAACATTTTTGAGTTCCGTGAGATGATGCAATCTTGTTTAGGCATGGACTAGGTGACCAAATTATCCATCCGTTCCCGAGGCATGGTTTCGTAAATTGTCCCCTAAATCCAATTGTTGCATTGTTTCTTACTGAGAAAAGAACTAGTTATCAAAATTGATGAAAAAAACTACTTATGAGGGGTTGGAGCCAAGAGTGAGGGGTGCTCTAGCTGAAATCCTATCCCAGGAATCCATCGGATTCATCGGTTCCTCAATCTGAGTCTCAGTTTTCATTTTATACCCATTTGCAAGTTGCATCCCAACCATTTCGGGGACTCTTGGAAAGTCCTCCTCCGGGCATAAAAGCCCAATGGAACATCATTTTTGAGCTCCATGAGATTTTGCATGCTTGTTTAGGCATGGAATAGGTGACCACATTGTCTATCCGCTCCCAAGGCATGGTTTCGTAAATTGGATCCCTAAATCCAAACGTTGCATTACTTCTTATTGAGCAAAGCACTAGTTATCGAAATCGATGAAAAAAAAAATCCGAGGGGTTGGAACCGGGAGTGAGGGGTTCTCTAGCTAAAATCATATTCCAAGAATCCAATAGAGATGATGGTTCCTCAAACTGAGTCTCGGTTTTCTTTTTATGCCTAGTTGCAAGTCACATCCCAAACCATTTCGGGGACTCTTGTCCAATTCCCGCTCAGGGCATAAAAACCTAACAGAGCATAATTTTTGAGTTCCATGAGATGCTGCAAGATTGTTTAGGCATGGACTAGGTGACTATATTTTGCATCCACTCCCAAGGCACTATTTTGTAAATTGGACCCCTTAATCCAATTGTTGGTTTGCTTCAAACTAAGCAAAACACTAGTTCTCGAAATCAATGAGTAAAGCAACTTCCGAGGCATGGCACCTATGAGTGATGGGTGCTCTAGCTGAAATCCTATCCCAGGAATCCATCGGAGTCGAAAAATCCTCAATCTGAGTCTCGTTTTTCATTTTATGCCTAGTTGCAAGTCACATCCCAAATCATTTCGAGGACTCTTGGCAATTCATCCTCGGGGCATAAAATCCTAATGGAGCAACATTTTTTAGCTCCATGAGATTTTTCATGATTTTTTAGGTATGGACTAGGTGACCACATTGTCCATCCACTTCTGAGGCATGGTTTTGTAAATTGGACCCCTAAATCCAAATGTTGCATTGCTTCTTACTGAGCAAAGAACTAGTTATCGAAATCGATGAAAAAAACAACTTCTGAGGGGTTGGAACCGAGAATGAGGGGTTCTCTAGCTAAAATCCTATGCCAAGAATCCAACAGAGATGACAGTTCCTCAAACTGAGTATCGGTTTTTGTTTTATGCCCAGTTTCAAGTCGCATCTCAAACCATTTCGGGGACTCTTGGCCAATTCCCTCTCAGGGCATAAAAGACTAATGAAGCAACATTTTTTAGTTCCGTGAGGTGCTGCAAGCTTGTTTAGGCATGGACTAGGTGACAAAATTATCCATCTTCTCCCCAGGCATGGTTTCATAAATTGGCCCTGTTGGAGCCTCCCTTCTCCAAATAGGTGAAACGTTATACTTAAGCCCAAAAAGCTGGCTTTTGGGACTTCATTTATTTCATGATTCTACCCACTAAAGCTACAGTATCCTGACATGCGAAATGGAGAAAACATTTTAGTTCTAATCACCATTACCAAATGATTAAGCAGGGATTACCATATTTTATTACCTTATACTCTCACTCTCGGGATTTACACATTGAACACTTCTCAAACCTCCGACATGCGAAGTCACGAAGTTGTTTTAAAGTTACCCAGGTTAATATCAAGAGTAAATCACTTTAAACCTTAGTTAATCATTATCGTGTTTTCGCGACTCGACGATTGCTTCCCCAAAAAGCAACACCTTTGTAACTCTGATCCACGAAGTCGCGATATTCATTAATTAAGCATGGATTAATTAAAGGTTTAAGTCAAATCACAGACCATCAACTAAATCGCACCATCGTGATTTCGAGTTTTTAGGGTTCAAAGGCTAGGAGAGAAATCATCCGATTCGGCGAACCCTGAAAAAGGGATTAGTGACTAAAGTGCACATAATTAAAAGAACTAAACTAGATTAATTAACGCCTTAAACAAACTTTAACACACACAGTTTATGGATGAAGTTTTGAATGTTTCTGTGTTTTTCCATGTCACAAATCGTCAATCATTTATGGCATTTATTTGAATTCCAGTGAGGTGATGGATAATAAGATCTCGTTTTACTTCTAAATATTTCTATTAAAGGATTTGACCGTTTTTTCAGCAAGGACTCGCACGAGCTTAAATGATCAAGACAAAGGGGTTTCTTTCATTAATTCAATTTTCATTTCTATTGTGAGCAGAGCCATTTCACTAGGATAACTTATGTCTGCATTTTCAATATTTCCGACAAGGGATCTAGTTGTAAGGTTCTCTATCATGGCTCCACGAAAAGTGCCCAAGGAAGCTGTCGAGAGTTCAGGTCAAGGTTCAGATGTTTTTTATGATACCTCACCTCGAAGTATTAATTCTGTCAAAATATGGATGTACGTTTCTAATGTTCTGCAATCAAGGTCGATAGACTGTTCGGATGATTCCAATGGTAATGAGAAAGATGACTTGTCCACCAAATAAAAAATCATTGCTCAAGCAAAGATGCACAAAATAGAGGCAAGGCCATGGCTTCTTCCCTATTATGATATGATCAGATGGGCGTTGGACCATGTGGACATCATGACTAGGACGATTATTAGCGAACAGAGGGTGGCAATTGGGACTTTTAGACCAGAGCATTTACAGGAAATGTATAAATCGTCACCCACACTGAACCTTACTCACAATGCCAAATTCCTAGGGGGTTTCAATAAGAAGGAATGCGAGCAGTATGGAAATTTTTTATCCGATCTGATCAAAGATTGGGTTTCGCACCCCACCAAATTCAGGACTGATACTAACATAATTTATTCAATCTCCTCCTTAGAGCCGCAATCCAAGTATATAGCGATGATGGCATGTAGGTTGTATGGGAAGGAGGACACTACTCACTTTTTCCTCCCATGGGTAATGCTTATTCATACAGTTGTTGAGGGTTTCTCTTTTGATTGAGCCAAATTGTTGTTTGACAGTCTGACCAGTCGAATTAATGAATATCGAGCGTAGAGGGAGAGTAGGAAAGAAACTTTGTTCTTTATGTCTGCTTACATCATGGATGCTATTTTCTTCATGAAACCTTTCCCACTAATGATTTGGATCTGGGATCCATCTAATAAAGAGCCTATTCATGTCTACAACTTGAAACTTTGGGAGAATAAATCCAAAGAATTCGTCTATGATATCTTCAACTGGGCAATGGTACCAGTGCATGTTTCCATCTTCAACTGTTCGCCTCCCAGGATTTCAGATAACATCATGGCCAACCTGAGTAGCATGGCAGATTGGTATATAGAAGTGGAATTTTCATACATCAGGGTCTTTGAAACCTCTTTTCCCCCATACACTGTGTCGTTATTCTTGCCAGATAAGCTATTGTGGTGCGAGATCGCCAGAGAAACTGTGCTCAACGAGATAAGCAAAGAGCTCAAAGGAGTATCAAAAAAGGTATGGCCATTCTTTCCCATTCACATTGGTGCATATTAATTATTAGATTTTGGCCATGCCAGAGCCAAGGCTACGGCCTTAGAAGAAATGAAATTGGTGGAAATTGAGTTTAATAAGCACGACCCTAATAAAATTGTGAGTAATCACCTGGTGAGTTGTGGCCTGAAGAAATACGAACACGAGGATTCACCTCATGATGAAATATTTTGGGGTATGAGGTCCTACTCTGAAGTCCTAAGTCGGATTCAAGCCTTGCGCCTAGAGATATGGCCGATTTATTTAAATTCTAGGAGCACCAACAAAGTTGTCTCCCTCGGGTTTTATAGGGAGAAACCCCAAAGCTTCTGGTTACACAATAATTGGAAGCCAAAGGCTCAAAGGAATCGAGTCCTGACAAGGAGGAGAACTAAGAGAAAACAGGGGAGGTTGGGACCTCAGAATGAGGAGATGAAATCCCCGATCAACAAGAAGGAAACCCAGAAAAGGGTATACTGGGCAAGCAGGTCCAAAGTCAAGCAAAGATACCCTCGCAAGAGGTGGGTGACTCACTATCGCTCATATCAAGAAATCCAGCCACTGATGTTATCCTGAAACAATCATTCAAGGAAATCAACAACCCCATTGCTTCTATCACACCCTTATAGTTCACAAAGGGGAACCCCGATGCAGGATGGATTTTCAATGAAGAACTAACACCCATTTATGTAGAAGAGTTACCTCCTAATGAATTTTTTGTCGATAAGAAAAGGAAGGTCATGGTGAAGCAAGAATCGTATCAAAAAGCGGGTGGAGTGGCTAAAAAATTTAAAATCCTGACATAAGTAAAGGCCATAGAAGAGGAAGAATTCACGAACAAGATAGCAGGAACACTGGGTGCTTATGCTATAGCCAACTAGTATTCATTTGGAACTTTGAAGGAACAGTTGAAACGAAATAACCTATTGATCGGTAAGCTGGAAGCTAAGGTGGATACGGTGGAAGCAAATTCCAGGGATGAGGTGAGAAAAAGCCTTGAGAAACCCATAATAGTCGATCTGTAGGAGATCTAGAAACTTAGATCCGACCTTGAGAAGATGCGCCAATCGACGCAAATAAGCCAAACACAGGTAAGCCGAGAGGAGAAACAAATAATACAGTTACAGTCGAAATTGGATGTTGCCGAAAACCAGGTCTTAGACATAAAGATATTCCAATTCCAAGCCACTGAAATCCGATAGAAGGTATTAGCAGCTCAACAGGACTTGCTTGATAAAGTGGGAACCATTCAGAATCACTTTCAGATGATAGATCAAGTGCTAGAAGATATCTCTTTGAGAGAAAGAGAAGTTGGGGCGGCTCCGGTTTCTTTCCAGGAGGTTGTTATAGCCACAACGAAAGTAGAGATGGTTAGTAGCTCCAAATTATCCATCGTAGAACAAACCAGAGGGAATATCTTACTGAAGTTGTGGGAGCAGAATATATTAGAGAGCAGGGGGAGAGCTAAATAGGTGAGGAATTCTTGTGAAGAAACATTTGCCTTGATAAATAAAGGTTTTTTAAACCTTGATAACGAAGGCAGTGCTAGGATGCTGGGAAAAATCAATATAGCTAAACACTTGCTAGATATCAAGGAAAATGTCGAAAAGGAGAACGCTGAAATATCCCAGATTAGTCGGGTTGATATGGTCCAAGTGGACAAATGGCTAGTAAATCCAAGTTTACAATTATGGTCCATCGTCACGTAAAACCGACAAGTGGGAAAAATATTGCCACAGTTGGCAAAGAATTGTTACACCTTTGAGGCAAACAACTAAGAAGAGCCTTCCAGGTTGATATCCCAGCTAATTGAAAGGTGTGTCAATTGCATTGAGTAGGTGAAAGGGAGGGATTTTGGTGTTAAATGATGAAAGATGTCACTCTTTTCTATTTCTAGAGCCAAAGGAGCAGAGAAAGGAAGGTTCTCTTCCCTTATGAAGAAAGAAAAAAGACGAGGAAATGAAACGCTTCAATTTTTCATTTGTAACTGACAAGTTTCTAGAACGATTGGAATTCAAAAATTTTAGAAGTTTGTTTAAATATACATTTTGAAAAAGGAACCTAGGGGGGGTTTTTCTTTTTGGGGCCAACTGTAATAGATGATATCCTGTGCCAAAATTAATGAAAAGGCAATTCAAAGACTCTGAATTCCGTGAAGACTGAGTTATGTGTTATTCTCTTTTATCTCATATCCATTTTCATTTCTCATATATATCTTTGATGAATTCTTAGCTGCAATTTAGTGCATCTTCTACTATGGTGATCAACTGTCTAGTCTTCTAAACATTTGCAGTTTTTCCTCTGTATCGGCTATCAGCAAGTACAAGACCTATGAATTACTTAGATCTCTATATTTTATGCTTTGTCAAAGTGTTTTCTTGTCTATTTTCTTCTTCTATTACAGTGTGATATTCTCCCTCGATTGGAACCTTGCATTGTTGACAGCTTAATGTTTTCTTACATTTCATGTATGATTTTTCAAAGTTAGCTCAATTACGGGAAAAGGCCTTTGGCTTTGTTATACTATTAATTCAGATCTGAGAAATATTTCTTATATAATCTAAAATTGAAATAGCATTTTAAAACATCAACCCCCTTTAAAGCTCTGTTTCTCCATGACTGTACCCGTTGTAAGACAACCCAACATTGAACCCATCCTATCATATCAAACTGGCATTGATTTGAATCTTTTCAATACTACACTTAAGACTTCCATCACCCGGGCAGAGCTTGAATGTTCATGGGAAGCCATCGAACAAGATATCATCATCCAAGAACATTTGGAAGCTAGACAAAGACAACCTAGAAATCAGCCATAGATTCCTTCCCTGAAGTTTTTTCTTTCCATTTTTATCACTCACTCACTTTTGGATGCCTAGAATCTATAATTTATAGCCTTAAGTATAGACTCTGGGACAACATATTTTTGGTGCCATTGCCGGGGATGGAGAATCGTAGTCACTTTCCCCTGAGAGAACGACATTTCCAAGTTTCATTTTTTGATGGTGAACAAAGAGAGAACACCTTGTTAAGGATAAACCTTTATCATTCACCTGGCGAATCCAATTTTAAGAAAGTTGGTATCCATTCGAAGGAAGACCAGACAAAACCTAGTTTCTAAACAGACCGTGTCAGTTTCCGACCTTGAAAAAATACTAAAACCAAGGGGTCTTTTAAAATAAAATACTTTTGTTTACCAACCCAAGTCTACTCAGTTCAAAGCTAAGATCCTTCTTGAACCTTAATCCTTGTGAGAAATTTCTCTCGGAAAAACATTGGACAGTACTGTCGAAGCTGAGACCCTAAACCCTGAGCTGATCCTACCCGAGATTAAGGCCGAAACCTCTTCGACTACCTCTTACGTTAGTAGGGGTGAGACATGTGTCGTAGATCTCATCTCTATTAATATCCCATCGACTCTCGATACAAAAATATCTGTCACTCGAGGCCTTGAAGAAAGTACCACACACTCAAATTCGACACCGGTGGGTTCTCCCATTTACGCATCCTGTAAATCAGAGGAGACAAGTCCCTTTGTACCCTCTCTACCTTTCCCAACTTTCACCTCCTCGGATAACATTTCCCCGAATTCTTCCCCCTCCACCTTGAGGAATCTAGAGAGTCGCTATACATCTTCGCCAACCCTCTTTATATTGCACCAATTTCCTCTCCTAGGTTATCTATGGCCGCCACCGGAGGAGGAGCAGGGGGAGCAGGAGGTCAAGGCCAACAACCACTCCCCAGGGTTTTCGCCAAGGTAGTCGCTAGATACGCCCCCTTGGTCCTTCTAATACCCCTCCATGATTTACTAGAAAACTATATGAAAAAATTTCCCAAGTTCACATGAGAAGGAGATCTAACAGCTACCGAGCACATCAACTTCTTTGATCAATTCGCTGATATTCTAGGTCTCTAACATGAGGATGTGTATTCCTGTTTGTTTGTCCAAACCTTCGAAGGACAGGTAAGAACTTGGTTTTGGAGCCTGCCCCCAGGTTCAATATTATCCTACGATGCACTAGAAGACCTATTTCTCAGACAATGGGGTGAAAGAAAGGATCATTTATATTATTTGACCGAGTTCAGGTCTTTAAAGAAAAAGGGATTAGAAACTGTTATGGAATTTATCCAAAGATTTAACAAGTTGTACAATAAGATCCCTGTTGAATTTAAACCATCCCAACCCGCAGCCAAAGTAACTTTCGCAGGAGATTTTGAACCCGATTTCGCTCTAATGTTAAGAGAAAGGAGAGGGGATGACTTAACTCGAATGCAATACGACGTTGTGGAAATTGAGTCAAACATGATGGTTTCGGGTAAATTAAAAACGAAAATAGAAATGGGAAAAAGGGAAAAAAAATGTTTTAGAGAACAAGCGGGTCCTTATGGATCTGGAAGGTCTTCAGATGACAAAATGGATAACATGGCTAGAATAATAAAAGAGTTATCAAACAAAATCTCAAGAATGGATCTAGACCAATCCAAAGCTGATCAATTCGTTAAGAGAGAATTCAGGAGAAACCCCAATCCTCAGATTCAACAAAGACAGATTAAAAATGAAGATCAAAAAATTCAATCACCTCTGTTATCACCCTATAAGTTATAGGATCAACTAGTGACTGGGATATTATCTGTCTCTAGTGTTTTTTGTTGACAAATGAT
>SNQJ01S0022165.1:144606-164473 GCA_010110895.2 Picea sitchensis | reverse complement strand
GCAAGAGGACACTTCTAGGAAAGAAATATATCTAAGTCCTCAAGTGGGAGATATTAGTCTAAGGGAAGATCTAACTCTCCCAGAAATTTTGTAAAGGTATGCTTGAGATGTGGAAAAGAAGGGAACTAACATAAGCAATGTAGATCCAAAGTTGATAAAAAGAAGGGATCTGAAGAATGTCCTTCTACAAAAGAAAATACTTCCAAGGAAGAAGGAGGGGATGTGTACTTGGCTTCTTCAAGCACACATGTAGATCATGAGGCATGGTTGGTTGAATCAGGTGCATCCTTTCATATGACTTCCCACATGGAGTGGTCCTATGAATATGAAAGGTGTGATGGAGGTAATGTTTTCTTAGGTGATGAATCGACAACCAGAATCATAGGTTGAGGAAAATTCAAGTTGAGGCTCATAGATGGAAGGATTAGAACACTACCTGGTGTTCTTCACATCCGAGGATTGGACAAAAATTTGATTTATGTAATAAAAATGGACGATGTAGTGGTAGAAACAATATTTGAAAAGGAAACCTGCAGGATGGTTCGAGGAGAAATGGTGTTGCTAAAGGGAGTTCGGTTTGGAACTTTGTATAAGTTGCAAGGAAGCACTATTAGTGATGGGTGTGATAGTTCCATTGTTTCTGATATTGGAGTTGAAGAAGAAATAACTCCTACAGTCTTTGGAGAAAAGGTTATGTTGTGGAATCAAAGACTAGGGCATATCATAGAGAAGGGTCTTAGACTACTACATGGTAAAGGTATGGTTGAAGGTATGTCTAACTACTCCCTGGATTTTTATTTTGGTGAACATTGTGTATATGGGAAGCAGAATCGGGTAAGATTCCCATATGGTGCAACGAGGGAAGAAGGAATTTTACAGCTAGTTCACAGTGATGTGTTTGGACCTATGTCAGTTCCATCATTGGGAAAATTTGTGTATTATGTCTCATTTATAGATGACTTCTCAAGGAATACTTGGATATATTTCCTCAGGAATAAATCTGAAGTCTTTGACAGGTTTAAAGAGTTTAAGTCTCTTGTTGAGAATCAAACAGAGAAAAGAATTAAGGTGTCAAGGACAGATAATGGCGGAGAGTTTTGCGGGAATGAATTTGAAGAATTATGTAATAAGTGTGGTATAGCAAGGTAGAATATGAGTCCATATACATCTCAATAGAATGGACTTGCAGAAAGGATGAACATGACGTTGATGGAAAAACAAGGTGCATGCTCAGTGGTGTCGGGTTAGGGAAAGAATTCTAAGCAGAGGCAGTGGGTATTGCTTGTTACCTGGTCAACATATCACCCTCATAAGCATTGGATGACAAGACTCCACAAGAGGTATGGACTGGTAAGAAACCTTCTCTCACACATCTCAAGGTATCTGGTTGTGAGGCCTATGTTCATGTTCCAAAGGAAAACATGCGTAAGCTAGATAAGAAGGTTGGAAAGTGTATCTTTATTGGGTATAAATATGGTCTCAAAGGTTATAAGCTTTGGAACCCAGAAAATAAGAAGGTTGTGTATAGCCGAGATGTGGTATTTCGAGAAATGAAGGATGTTGTTAAACATGAAGTGCTACCAAGTAAGGAAGAACCAGAGAAAATAGAGTTTTATTTAAAGGATGATGAATCAGACTCTACTGAAGAATATGAATCAGAAGAAGAAGATCCTCATACTCCAGTATTGAGGAGATTGGTTTGAGAAAGAAGGCTACCAGAAAGGTATACTCCATCTTATTTCCGTTCAAATTTTTCTTTGTCTATTATTGATTATGATCTTAGAAATGTCAGGGAGGCAGTGGATTCAGAATATGGAAAGATCTGGAAAAATGCCATGGATTACAAAATGGCATCCTTGGATAAGAATGAGGCTTGGGATCTAGTGGATTTTCCGACTGGAATAAATCCCATTGGAAGAAAATAGGTATTTAAAAAGAAGGTGAATGTAAAAGGCAAAGTGGAGAAATAAAAATCTTGGTTAGTAGCAAAGGGTTATTCCGAGGTTGAGGGAATTTATTTTGGTGAGATTTTTTCTCTTGTTACCAATTTAACTTCTATAATGTTCATGTTATTTGTTGTTTCTACATTTGATTTTGAAGTAGAATAGATGGATGTGAAGACAACATTCCTACATGGGGATATGGAAGAATAAATATGTATGAAGCATCCAGAAGGATTTGTTGTGAAGGGAAAGAAGGAGCTGGTATGCAAGCTGAAAAAGTCCATGTATGGTTTAAAACAATCACCAAGGATGTGGTATCAAAAATTTGATACTTATATGTTGGGACTTGGCTTCAGAAGAAGCAAAGAGGATCATTGTGTGTATTTTAAATTAATTGGTGATCATTTGATTTATTTTCTCTTGTATGTGGTTGACATGTTGTTGATAGGAAACAACAAGGAGATTATCCAGGATGTGAAAACTCATTTGTCCTCTAAATTTGACATGAAGGATCTCGGTGCTTCAAATTTGATTTTGGGAATGGAAATTAAAAGAGATCGGAAAAAGAGGAAACTATGGTTAAATCAGAGAAAATATGTCAAGACAATATTGCAGAGGTTTAATATGCAGGAATGTAAACCAATCAAGGTCCCTATTCATGTTGGTGTAAATTTATCTGTGGATCGTTGTCCCAAGACATATGAAGAGGAGGAGGACATGTATCATGTTCCATATGTGAGTGCAGTTGGAAGTTTTATGTATGCAATGGTCTATACTAGACCAGACATTGCAAATGGACTGGGAGTTTTGAGCAGGTATATTTCAAAACCAAAGAAGGAGCATTGGACAACAGTAAAAAGGGTTTTCGGGTATTTGCATGGCACTTCTAGCTATGTATTGTGCTACCAAGGAAGACCAAGATTGGACAGAGTGTTGCACATACATGGATCTTTGGATGCAGACTGGGCTAGAGATTTGGATTGTAGGAGATCTACAAGTGGGTATGTGTTTAACCTGTTTGAAGGATAAATCAGTTGGATGAGCAAAAGACAGGATGTAGTGTCACTTTCAACTATAGAAGTTGAATACATGGAAACCACTCATGCAAGTAAGGAAGAAGTATGGTTACAAAGATTATGTTCAGGTATTGGGTTGGTACAACAAGCTGTAAGTATAGATTGTGACAGTCATAGTGCATTTTTCTGGCACAGAACCTAACTTATCATTCAAAGACAAAGCATATTCATATTCAATATCACTTATTGAGAGACATGGTTGAAGAAAAGAAAGTTTTGTTGATGAAGGTGGACACTTTGAAGAATGTTGCATATTCATTAACAAAATTTGTGAGCACTGAGAAGTTCTCTTGGTGTAGAGGATCCATGGGCATTGATTCCCTGGACTATTGATTATGTAACATCGTAACCCCATGTATGAAAAGAAAACAACAAGTRGGAWAATGTTGGGTATGTGTTATATGCTTTGCATGACTAGMTCTAGCGTCTACTACGTTGCATCGGGTGCATAAGGGGGTTTGGGGGAGGGGYCKGGGAAGCTCCCCCAAGAATTTGTTTTTCCTCGGKAAATGTGTCATATTTTTGCATCTTTTTTGTGTCGCCTTGATTTTCCTGTCCGTTGTTGGGCGATTTTTCGGCACATGGTTTTTTCTTATGGTTTTCTATTTTTGGTTAAGGAATTAGGGTTGTTGACTAATCCAGTTCATTGGGTTAGTGTTTTGGATGTCCTTGGCTCCTATATGTATATTTTATTGTAAACAATGTATCACTATGAATGAATATAGAATATATTGGTTTTCCCGATTTGGGTTTCCAAGGGAAAAATCTCTATGTAATGTGTGTATTTTCCATTGTATATTTTATGTTCTTTTATTGAAAAAAAATTGTAGTAAAATATTGTACAAGGTTAAAATATACACCCATTCCATTATTCAATCCAAAAAGAGAAAGGGAAACTTATCAGTAAGAAAGGCAGGAGATACTAGGACCAGATTGGATAGCTTCAATGTCAAAGACACCACCCGTGTATGATATGTCATCGGTTTACAATCACACTATTCTAGACAAGCCAATCGAAAAGGTAAACACTTTGACAAAGTTTCTAAAAATATGTTTAGAATTGATGCAGGATGAGACAACACTTAATGCATTGCACAAAATGATTGATCAATATACACAAGACCAAGAAATTCCCACGACGCAGAAAGTAGTGAACCAAATATTGCGAAAGAAAAGGACAAACAGAGAGTTCATATTAAGTGTGAAAATAGGGGAATATGACATGGATAATTTCATCTTGGATTTAGGATCAGACGTCAATGTTCTTGCAAGACAGACATGGGAGATGATGGGGAAACCAAAGCTAGTTTGTTTGACTGTCCATTTGAGGTTGGCTAATCAACATAAGATAATACTAATTGAGAGATTGGTAGGAGTACCTGTGAACATAAATGAAGTGTGCAATGTAGATGACTTTGAAGTCATCGAGATTGTGGATAACATTCAACCATACCCATATTTGTTTGGACTGGATTAGGCCTTTGATAATTAGGCGATCATTAACCTGAAGAAGAGAGAAATGATTTTTGAAGGAGGAGGATTAAAGGTCACTATGCCATTAGAATCTATGGAGGAATGAAGGTACGTGGAACCGCAAGAAGGGAAATTGAAAACTTATGTAACATGATAGTGCACATTGATGACTACATCAATCCTACTACAGATGTTGCACTTAGTTGGAGGAGTATAATATCTTGTGCATCAAAATCGAAAGAAGGAATTGAACAATGGCAACACCGGTTGTATGAAGTTTCGAACAAAAGGTGTGCATGCATTACTCTCTCATTACGCTGGATCAAAACAAAGGTATGTGACACACCAAAGTTCGAAGGAGTAACTGAGGTAAGTTATTTTTTCAATGAATTCAAGTTGTAGATACCTGAACAACAAAGGTTATTAGCATTAGATTTTTCACTAAGAGGGACCCCAGCAAGATAGTGGTAAATCCACAAGGAATGGATAGAATTTTAGAAACGTTGTAAAAAGATGATGCAGATCAGGTTTGGAACAAAGAATATTATGCCCAAGTATACATGCATGAGAGATATGAAGGACCATGTGGTGTGATGTATTACAATTTGGAGGAAAGTGCCAAAGCATGAATGGACGCACAAGTTCATACATATGTTGGAGACAATTCCCAGGAATTGGTACTTAGAGCTATAAATGCACAGAGAAATGACGGACTGGGAGGATCTCATCCAAAATTTTAAGGTAACATTTCATTTTGAAGTTGAGCCACCTATAGTTGATGCAGTCTTACAAGTCATTAGAGGAAAAAATATTATGGAGGAAGGACAAGTAGGAATAGTTCCCACATGTAGTACACACAAAGATCCTACAATAGCTCATGAATTGTTGGAGTGTTATAACATTATTGAGGATGACAAAGAAGAAGAAGATCCAAGAAATGTACATGTATCAGAAATTGAAGGGGAGCACAGCGTAGTAGGTCCAACACTTGAATCTAAGCATACAAAAATCCCTTAAGAGTGTGAAAAGTAAACATCAACATAGAGGAGAAGCCTTGCTTAGTTGTTCACTATTAGAACCTTTGGCACACCACGCATAAGGTGCACCAAATGGAAACAAATTTTGCATTCTATATCTACAAGGAAGTTATCAGAGACAACTTAGAGAGGATCATGCACATTCTACCTCAGGCGGTCGAGGAATACAAGGCAATGGCATGGTTTAAATCATGATGCCACCACATGTATGTTTAGGTGAATAAATACCCAGACCAATAGTGGCTTCCAAAAAATATAGAATGATGGAAGAGGAGATGGGAAACATCATGGCTAATTAGGATGATGAGTGGAATATTCCACCCGTAGAGATAGATTCATTAGCGTAGCCAAATCCGAAGGTATACGACATTGACAAGGATAAAGAAGACGAAGAAGAAGATGATCAGGACAAAGGGAAGGACCTAGAGGAGCAAACACCACCGCCAACACCGTGCAATGACCGAAAGAGAAAACATCCAGAGATAGGAATATCTTAACATCAATGGACCAAACGCAAACCCACCATGGAATTTGATATTCATGCACTAACAGAAGAAGACTTGGAGAAGATTGGTTACTAGGTAAAACAAGCCATTGACGATGCATTTCAGTGCACAGTGCAACAACACAAAGAGATGAATAAACAGATGCAAACACAGATGTAAGAATTGTGATAGCTATTAGAAGTGGATAATTTTACACCAGGGTGACAAAGAGAGGAAGATCCAACAACCATCACTACCAAGATTGGAGAGGCAGGACCAAGAATCTCCTAGTCCTTGGTAGTCGTAGGTGAGAGAAGGATAATTAAGCTAGATATAGGGTAGTCGAGTTCCCCACGACTGAGATGAAAGAGTAGGATAGGGAATTAGGTCACATAGATCTAGTGCTATCACAACTAACAATGGATGTGTTGTAGGAGCTATATATGAGCATGACACAAGAGATGAACGTGCATGTTGAGAATACATCCATTGAGCTAGTCAAGATTACATCAGAAAAAATTGTGTTAGAAACATAGTACAATAAAGTGAAACAAGAGTGCTATGAAGTTGCACATAAAGTAGAACGGATGCATCATGCATTCAAGCAAGTATATCAAGAACTCCCAAAGGTGCAAGACAATAAGGATGCCCCAGTAGAATATCAGGTCACAAAGATAAGTGAAGTCATTCATGGATTCCATGCACACATAGTGTATCTAGAAGCATGTGTAACACCAAGTACGCCACTTGAAGAGAGGGAGATGAGGAAGAAAAATACAACATAAATAATAGATAGTATAAAGACTCTAGAAGTAGAGTGTGCATAGATATACACATAGACTATGGGTGTTTGGACACAATTGAATGACGATAGGTTGCAATATAAGTTAAGTCAGAAGATTTAGACTACACATGGATATATGCAGAAATTACAAGAAACAATGGGAACATTGCCACCAGTAGAGGTGGTAACTGCAATGAATGAGAACCGAAAGATATATTCAGAAATAAATCATCTTAGGGTGGAGCATTATTCCCACACACAACAGATAGAATTTTTATAGGAAGAAGCGTACAAAGTGATAACGACCATCACAACGACTCAAGGCATCATCAAACATGAAGCTAAAGAAGGAGTCAAGAAGGTGCAAGCTCGTGTGACAACTGAAACATTAGACCAAATTTTGCAGAAGGAACTAGAGGTTAAGGAAGAAGCCACAAAAACAAAGGCGACCTTCGAAGCATTCATCGTGCACTGGAAATGGGCCTGAGTGGCTCGGGAGGAGCCACAAGTGAGTGTTAGGGGGCTGTTGGAGAGGCATTTTGGATAAGTTTTGGGATCTGTGCCAAAAGTAATTTGAAGAGAAAAAGGCAGTTAGAAGATAGGCCATAGTGCAGGATGAAAGTAGACTTCAAGGAGTCAAAGAGTGCAACGAAAGGATGAACGGTGGAGCAAATCGCAAATGGTGGATTTCGGTTATAAACCGTTGGGTTTTGGGGACACTTTGTCCACTTTTGTAACGGGTTTTGGGAGACACTTTGTTCATTTTTTTAATGGGATTATCCCTATTGTTATGTATAAATATGTAGGAGGGGGAGAATAATGGAGATTATAGGATGTTGTGAGTATGTAAGTTTCTAATTCTTTTGGGTAAGGGAGTTGAGCGAAGGAAGAAATCTGAGGTATGACTGAGGAGTGAACTTGCACTACAACAAAATGACTAGGTAGGTTTGGTAAATGATATTGTTGCATATTTTGTAGTGCAGTGCGTAGTTGTAAGAGTACTATCAATGAATAATATAAGAAGCCAATCATTGTGGACATAAATTAAGTTGGGTGAACCATGCAAATCTATGTGTCGTGATGTGTTTTTTCTTGATGATGTTTTCTAGTTTATGTTGAATGTATTGTTTACTTATGATGTTACAATGATGCACATTGAAGTATCTAATAACTGCATGAATGTTTAATGAGATAATGTCGTGTTCAGACTAGGTTGAATGTTGAGTAACTGCTAAGTAATGAGAACTACACATGTGAGTGAATGAGAGGTCGAATGCCTTGCTTCCCCTCAACACTGCAGAACCTTAGTTCCTGCAACCCCTCTAGATACCTCGGGTGAGACTTCACTTTCTCTGCGGGTGATGTCGAAAGGGATAGTATCTAAGGGTTTTGTTGGTATTTGAATGATTAACCCCGGGTCTTCCCCTGCACGCCAGCAATCATCTTAAACATTTGAAGGATTAACCATTTCAAATTTCAATTAATGTATTAAACGTAACATAAAATTGAAACCTAAATAATTAAAAAACAAGTCATTTATAGAAAATATATATACATGTCCAACCTCTTCTTACATTGATTTATGTGATGACGAGGAATCCTCATTTTCCCTTCACCCCCTCCTCATCACTAAAAATTTTTAAGCATCTCAAGTATAAATTATCCATCATTAAAACTATTTAGTTATAGCTTAATACATATTTCAATATTCATAATTTATTTTATATAAAGATTTAAAAAAATCTACATAGTTGAATGATACAAATGCTAGAATAAATATGAATTAAACCATAATCTATTTAACATGTAATGGTGTCTAACATAACTATAACAAAGACTAACTGTAAAGAATGGGAGTTTCTTTGAGTGAGGCTTGAGAGAGTTTTTTTGTTGGATTTAATTTTTGTTTTGATTTTGTTCTTGGGATGACCATGTTAACCCTTTTGTTTACCATTGTCACTTTCACTTGGTTTTTGAATGACTTGATTTTATTGGAAAATAAAGGAGAAAACACTTGAAGAGCAGGCTAACCATTTGTTACAAGTTTATTATTGAGTTTAGATATATCACCAAGCTATGTATATTTTGGAATTTATTTTTCATTGGAGTTGGATGGTTTAAAAAATCTCTAGGTGTAGACCAATCATGTGGAGGAAATGAAACTTCAAGTTGAGGGTGTTCGGGTAGATTAGAATGTTGGGTACCCATCTTATCAACTTGAATCACGATATTAAGGGGGGGAATCACATTGGATTTCAGACTAACATCTCATGGTTTTTTTAATGGTCATAACCATATTGTTAATAAATAGAACACACAAGACAAAATCGACAATATGATGGAAAAGGCCTCAAGCCATCTACCATATTCACACCAAAGTTACAAATATATGGTACAATGGATGATGCCACCTCATAGAGAGATTTTCTCTAGATCCTAACACCTTGCATGGTGACTAGGCTAGAAAATCTTAACTAAATCATGTATTCATCATTTGAGGATAAATCACTAATATCCTAAATTAATAATACAATTAAAGATGACATGAAGACATAGTGATGGGTAAGGTAAGCCATATCATATTCCTATCAAAATGATTGGAGGAAGCACACAATTATAGTAAACAAACGTGAGTTCAATTCTAAGTGAGATTAGTAGCTAACAAACCATTTCACTCTAAAAGGACTAATTGTCATTCTTTGGTCAAGATAATATAACAAATGCTTTGAAACTACTCCATCATCCAATAATTTTTGAAATAAATTTCAATTATAAATCGAATGAAGAGTATGTAGAAACAAATATAAGTGTGAAGAAAATATTTAGACCAACATGCCTTGTAGTTTAATAGTCTATAGATATGCATTATGGGTGCATTGAATGGATCGATGCCACTTATATATTGGCAGTCATATTAAGAATCAAATTGTGAAACCTCATGTTTTCTACCATTTGTGCAAACAAGAAAACCGGTTTGCTATCATTATGAACTAAGTCTTTTCAATGGTTGTATCAAATTATTGAACATACAACAAAGAATTATATATACTTGTGTAAGTCGTAAAGAAGTAGATGTGTATCTCATTGGAAATGAAACAATCCTCCATCATTATTATCAACCTCTCAATATGTGCAAACATAAAGTAAGCTTCAACAAACAAGGCACTTCAAATGAATGGATGGGATTTTCGCAACAATTTCATTTGGTCAACAAATACAAGAAGGGAGTTACCGATAATATAGTGGATATGCTTTCTAGACTTCCAATAACAAAAAATTGCATGTTTGGGTACTCTCATGAAGCTTGATCCATTCACATGTGAAGTATTCAAAAACCAATATGAGGGTGATGAATATTTTGGTGGCATCTACAAGCAATTAACAAGCCCAATGCAAGGATAGGAAGGATCAAAATTAGTACCAACTGCGCAAGCTATGTGTACCAAGGACAAGTTTTCTCTCGTTTGTTTTGAGAATTAATGGAGTTTTCATTTTGTTGTTTGTGTTGATGTTTCTCATAATGGGTTGTCCACCATGTAAATGTTCAATTATGTGCGTTGCTATTTCGATTATAGGGTTTTTTATGGATTGATTTGAGGGTTTTTTATGGTTTTTCATGGATGTTATATGTTGAATAATTATTTGGTGATTATATAAATAAATCAATTGAAATTTACAAATCAAAATTGAATGAGAAATGAAAAACCCTTTCCATATCACATTTGCATGAGAAATTGAAACCCCTAACTTTTAGGTAAAACCCCTTACCTAGTTAACAATATTCTTCCTTTGATATTCTCTCCTTCTTTGATTTATTATCCTCAAATGAATTATCTCTACCTTCTTCATTTTCTCAATCTCTTACACTCTTCTTATTCCTCTCTTTTGTGTTCATCACAACCCTCGTTGATTCAAGGCATTAACAAAAAAACCCAACTCATCCTTTTACGTGCCCTTTTAAATTTTAACTTAGTCACAATGTTGATATAACAACTAAATTAGTGACACACCAAACAACATACCATATATATCAATGAAAAAGGATTAGTGGACCATGGATAGTTCAAGGGCTTAGTTAGTGGGTTAACCGTGGGTGGCTAGTTGTAACTCGTTAGCTATGTCAACAATGGGTTATTGGATTACTAGATCAACCATGGTTAATGATGATTAACTCTAATTGAATATGCTCAACAATGGTCATGTGTAGGTGTTTAGTTTTGATTGGGGACTAACATTGACAAATAGTCAGTATTAGACAACATAAGTAATTATGGGTTAGGGGGTTGTGGATGAGTGGGTAATTATTTGATTAACCATGGTAAATTATGGTCAATAATGATTGATTACGGTCAAGCATGGTCAATAAGGTCAACCATGACCAATGGTTAATATGGTCAATGGAGGCTAGGAGGTTTGTGGGTGATGGGGTTATTGGGTTATACAGTTAGTGTATTAGTGGAGTATATGTGGGCATGGAATTAGTGGGTGAGATAACTAAGGGTTAGTGGGTCAATGTGGTTAATATGGTTAACCATTGTGAATATGGTGTATGTATTGATTATGGTTAAGACAATTCCACCATGGTTATTAGTGGTCAACAATGGTTGATATGGTTAATAATGGTCAAGGGTTAGTGAGCTATAGAGATTAATGAATTTAGGGGTTATAGTCAATTAGGTAGATATTGGTCTAGTTGATGGGTTAGGGGTAGGTGGTTGTTGGAGATCTAGAAAACATATCAAAACTAGTGAGGGGTAAATGGATAGTTATGATAAGAGACCAATGTTGAATAATAGTCAGCATTAGACACCATAAGTTGATATGGTAAAGGGGGTTATGGGTGAGTGGGTAATTACTACATCACCTTGGTAAATGATGGTCGATCATGATAGACTATGTTCCACCATGGTCAATAGTGATCAATATGGTCAATAAGGGTGAAGAGGTTTGTCGACGATGGGATTATTAGACTATATGTCTAATGTATTAGTGGAATATAAGTGGGCATTGCATTAGTGGGTGAGAAGGCTAGGGATCATTGAATTAATATGGTTAACGATGGTGAATGTGGCCTATATAGTAATTATGGTCAAGACAATTCACATTGGTTGATGCTAGTTGATATGGTCAGTGTTGGTCTAGGTATAATGAGTTATTGAGATTATAGGGTTGAGAGGTTATAGTAAATAAGGTGGTTAGTGCACTAGTTTAAGAGTCAGGGGTAGGTGGCTATTTGTGACAAGGCATCGTTGTTAATGAATAGTCAATGTTAGACAACATATATCAATGTAAGTTAGGGGATTAGGGGTGAGTGGGTAATTTCTAGACCAACTATAGTCAACAATTGTTAACCATGATCAACGATGGTAAAAATAATCCATTATGGTCCACCATGGCCAATGGTGGTCAACAATGGTCAAGGTAGCCAACAAAAATCAATATGGTTAATGAGTGGTGTGGGTTAATGAGGTCATTGGTTAGGAGGTATGTGGATAATGGGATTATTTGGATATATGATTAATATATTAGTGGAATATAAGTGGGTAGGACATTAGTGGTTGAATGGACTAGGGGTCGGTATCAATGCAGTTAATATGGTCAACCACGATGAATATGAATTACATAGTCATTATGGTTAGCACCAACCCACCATGGTCAATGGTGATCAATAAAATTTGATATGGTCAATGATGGTAAAGGGTTGGTGAGTTAATGATCTTAGTGGGTTAGGGGTTTATAGTGGACTAGGTTTTTAGTGGGCTAGTTGGTGGGTCAAGGGTACATGCTTATTTGTGACAAGGGACAAATGTTGAATAATAGTTAGCATTAGACAACATAGTCAATATGGCTTAATGGGTTGTGAGTGAGTGTGTAATTACTAGATAAATAATGGTCAACAATGGTCAAGTATTATTGGATACGGTCCACCATAATAAACAAGTTCAACTTTGGTCAGTAGTGGTCAATAATGGTCATTGAGGGTGGATAGTTAATGGGTTAATGGGGTCACTACATTAGGAGGTTTGTGGGTAATGGGATTATTGGGATACATGGTTAATGGATTAGTGGAATATAAGTGGCCATAACATTAGTGGGTGAGTAGGCTACAGGTCAGTGCATCAATGAGATTAATATGGTAAAGCATGGTGAATATGGTTAGCACAATTTCCCCACGRTTAAAAGTTGCCAACGATGATGGATATGGTTAATGATTGTAAAGGATTAGTGAGTCACTAAGCTTAGTTAATTCGGGGGTTATAGTGGATTAGGYGGTTAGTGTGTTAGTTGGTGGATCAGAGGTAGGTGTATAATTGTGATAGGGATTAATGTTGACTAATAAAMAACATTTGACAATATAGGTCAATATGGTTTAGGGGATTATGAGTGAGTGGAAAATTAATTGACGAAACATGGTCAACGATCATCAATCGTGAGTGACTATGGTCCACCATGGTCAATAGAGTCAATKATGGCAAACAATGGTCAATATGGTAGCCATGGATAGATGGTTGATGGGTTAGTGGGGTTTCTATGTTAGAAGGTTTGTGGGTGATGGGGTTATTGAGTTATGTAGTTAATGGATTAATGGAATATAAGTGGGCRYTGTGTGAGTGAACAAGAAAKATAGGGGTTAGTGGTTCCATGAGGTCAATATGTTTGACCAAGGTGAATATGGTCTATATAGTCATTATGGTCAAGAAGGTTCCACCATGGTTGATTATGGTCATTGACGGTAAATGAGGGTTGATATAGTCAATAGTGGTCAAGAAACAATGAGTTATTAAGCTAAGTTGGTTGGGGAGTTATAGTGGATTAGGTGTTTAATAGGTTTTTTGGTGGTTCAGGGTTAGGTAGCTAGTTGTGATAGGGGATCAATGTTAACTCATATTTGTATCAAAGAACATAGGTCAATAAGGGTTAGGGTGTTATGGGTAAGTGGGTAACTAGTAGATAAACCATGGCCAACAATGATCAAATATTCCATCCACAATGGTTAGCAAGGTCAACCATGGGTAATGGTGGTCAACAATGGTCAATTATGGTCAATATGGTCAATGAGGGTGTATGGTTGATGGGTTAATGGGGTCACTAGATTAGGAAATTTGTGGGTGATATGATCATCAAGCTATGTGGTTAATGGAATAATGGAATAATGGAATAAAAGTGGGAATAACATTATTTGACAAGTGGGATAGAGGTCATTGAGATAATGTCATTAGTAAGGTAAACCATGGTGAATATGATGTATATAATCATTATGGTCAAGAAGTGTCCACTATGGTTATCAATGATCAACATCAACCAATAACAATTGATATAATCAATGGTTATGAAGGTTTAGTCGATTGCTTAGCTTAGTGGGTCGAGGAGTCATGGCAAATTATATGATTACTGACCTATTTGGTGGATAATGGATAGGTTTCTAGGTGTGATAAGTGATGGATGTTAACTAATAGTTAAAATTAGAAAACATATAGGTAAATATAGTTTATGAGATAAAGGGAAAGTCAATAATTACTAAATCTACCATATTCAACAATGTCCAAGCATGATCGACTATGGTGCATTGTGGTCAACAAGGTCAACCGTGGCCAATAGTGGTAAACAATGGTCATTGATGGTCAATATGGTAAATGAGGGTGGAGGGTTGGTGATTTAATGGGTCTTTGGATTATTAGGTTTATGGGTTGTGGAATATCGGACTACGCGTTTAATGGATTAATAGAATATAAGTGAGAATGATGTTAGCGAGAGATCAAGATACATGTCAGTGGGTAAATGCAGTTAATATGGTTAAGAATGGTGAATATGATGGTCATTGCAATTCTACCATGGTCAACCATGGCCAATGATAGTTGATATGATTTATAATTCTCAAGGGTTATTGAGTTATTAAGCTTAGTAGGTCAGGGGTAGTGGATTAGGTGGTTAGTGGGATAGTTGGTGGGTCAAGGTAGGTGGCTAGTAGTGACATAGGACAAATGTTGATGAAAAGTTGGAATTAAACAACATAGGTAAATATATGTTAAGGGTTTATGGATGAGAAAGTGATGACTAAATCAACCATGGTCCACCATGATCAATAAGGTCAACCACGAACAACAATGATCAACACTAGTCAATGATGGTGGAAGGTTTATGGGTTAATGGGGCCATTGGTTTAGGGGGTTTGAGGGTAATTTTATTATTGGGTTAAGAATTTAATGGACTAGTGGAATATAAGTGGGCATGTCATTGGTAGGAGAGTAGGCTAGTGGTTACTGGGTCAATGTGGTTAAAATGGTAAGCCATGGGGAATATGGTTTATATATTCAATATGGTTAACATAGTTCTAACATGGTCAATGTTGGTCAATGACGATGGATGTTGTAAATCATGATTAAGGGTTATTGATTTACTCGGCTTAGTGGGTCGAGGTGTTATAGTGGATTAGGTGGTTATTGGGCCAGTTGTTCGGTTATAGGTAGGTGGCTAGTTATGAAACAAGATCAATGTTGAATTATATTTGGTATTAGGAAACATGGGTCAATATGGGATAGGGGGATATAGGAAAGTAGATAAATACTAGATAAACCATGGTCGACCATGTTTTACTATGGTACAGCATGGTCAACCATGTTTGACTATGGTCCACCATGGTCATGAATAATGGTCAACTATGGCCAAATATATCGTCAATTAGGGTGGAGGATGAATGGGTTAGGAGGTTGTGGATGATGATATTACTAGGCTTCAAAATTAATGGAGTAGTGGAATATAAGTGGGCACGATGTTAGTAGGCAAGTAGACTAGGGAAAATGGGTTAATGTAGTTAATATGGTAATCCATGGTGAATATGGTCAATACAATCATTATGGTCAACATGATTATGAATGGTCAATGGTAGTCAACATTGGTCAATGAAAATTGATATGGTAAATGGTTGTCAAGGGTTAGTGAGTTATTGATATTAATGGTCGATTGGGGTGTTATAATGGATTAGGCGATTAGTGGGCTAGTTAGTTCATTAGGGTTAGGTGGTCAGTTGTGACATGGGACCTATGTTAACTAATAATCACCATTAGATAATATTGGTCAATATGGGTTAAAGGTATTTGTTTAAGTGGGTAATTATTGTAGATTTTAACCTTGTACAATTATTTACTGCAAACGGATTTTCAATAAAATAACAGAAAAGATACAATGGAAAATACACACATTACACATAGATTTTCTTCTGGAAACCCAAATCGAGAAAACCAACATATTCTATTATTCATCACATACATTGTTTACTATACAATATACATATAAGATCTCGTAGAATCTAAAACCCTAATCCAATAACCTAGATTAGTCAACAACCCTAATTCCTTAACCGAAAAATAGAAAACCATCGGCGAAAAACCATGTGCCGAAAAACCGCCCAAAAACAGACACATACCCAAGAATCTACTATATCAAACATGATAAATGATGGTCAACCATGATCCACTATGGTCCACCATGGCCAACGATGGTCAACCATGATCCACTATGGTCCACCATGGCCAACGATGGTCAACAATGGTTAATAGTGGTCAATATGGCCAATCAGTGTGGTGGGTTAATGGGTTAATGGGTTAATGGAGTGTTATGAGGAAAATCTCTCTATGGCTAGGGGAAAACCACAACAGATGGAAATGACTGCAGAAATCAACTCTAATCGCAAGTATTCTATATAAACAAATATGCTAGCAAGACAAGATAAAATTCCTACCTTGTCCAGACGTTCGATGAAGTCCACCATTGAGCACTCGACTCAAAGCAATACACCTGCAACTAGTACTCAACAACCAAGAAACGCAAGCATATGGTGATAATATATGATGTTATCACATTTAATAGCACAATCCATGAATCAGCAGAAGTGAATGAATTACAAACTTTCGTGTCGGCACAGTTCGGAACCTAGAAACTAAGTTCCTTCCAGTTGGGCCTCCACCACTTCAATCCTCCACCAAATGAAAGCTCATATAAGAGAGACAATGAGGTTCTCAATCAAGTAGGGAAGATATTGGGGGTTGAACAATGTGTTCAGACTTAAAGGACAAAGGGATGCAGACTCAATATGAAGTGAATAATTTCTCTAGAGTAACTTTGCTCTCAAAGTTGAATTCTTCTCCTCTTTTCCATAGCTCGGATTTTGCCTTTYTGTAGCCTTCAAGTAGAACTGAAGGGTCGATTCGGATAGTTTCCAGTATATGGAAGGTCAAGGATCATGGATCGCGTGACGTGACATGGAAACCCGACACTATTTTTTAATTTGGGGCACAAATCCCGATGTACGTGGGTTGTAGTGGTTCAACCTACGTATACCCATGATGTACTATAGGTAGGGCATGTATATGTGGAAAAATAATGTTTTTAGCTCTGGGATTAACAAAAAAGGGACTTCAAGTTTGCATAGGGAAATGGAAAAATGCCTTTTGTACAAGTTTCCATAGGGTGAGGAAAATCTTGCTATAACATGGAGTCATTAGGTTAGGATTTTTATGGTTGGTGGTATTATTGGGCTACATGGAGAATGGATTTGTGGAATATTAATGGGCACAACGTTAGTGGGTGGATAATTTAGGGGTAAGTGGGTCTAGGTTGTTAATAAGTTAAACCATGGTGAATATAATCTCTATAATCATTATGGTTAACTCAATTACACCATGGTTAATAGTGATCAACAACAATTGATATGTTCAATGAATATCAAGGGTTAGTGGGTTATTGATCTTAATGGTTTGGATATTTATAGTGGATTAGGTGGTTGCTAGGCTACTTGGTGGGTTAGGGGTAAGTGGCTAGTTATGACAAGGGATTGATGCTCACTAATAGTCAACATTAAACAACATAGGTCACTAGTGTTACAGAACTCTGGTTGAATGAGTATTTACTAGATCAATGATGGTCAACCATGATCGACTATGGTTTACCATGGTCAAAAATATCGGCCATTGTCAATGATGGTCAATATGGTCAATATGGTCAATGAGGGTAGAGGGTTGATGTGTTAATTGGGTCACTGGGTTAAGAGGTTTATGGGTGATGGGGTTGTTGGGGTATGTAGTTAATGGATTAGTGGAATATAAGTGGGAATGAAATTAATGGGTGAGATAGCTATGGTTTAGTGGGTCAATGTGGTTAATATGGTAAACATAATGATCATGGTATATATAGTCAATATGGTCACACCATGTCAATTATGGTAAACAATGATTATTGTGTTAGGGGTCATAAGGATCAAGGGATATATTAGGGTCATAGTAATTAGGGGTGATTGTAATAGAGATCATAAGGGTTAGAAAGTATAGTGTGTACGAGGTCATAATGGTTAGTTGTCTTGTTGAATTAAGGGGTTTCTGTTTTTAGGGGTCATAGTGTGTCAATATTGGACAATTGTGTTAATGGTAATATGGGTTAGGGGTAAAGTGGGTATGCAGTGAAATTTCTTAGCGATATATTATATCGAGGGTCATTGTGGTGAGGAGGACTAATTTTTATATGATCATAGTGGTTATAATATGTATAATGCAAAATAAATTATATTAACTATGGCATAAGAGATGACCATGTCACTAGGGATTTGAACCTTTGTGGGGGGAGAGGAAATTCCACTACTTCACCAACCAACCAAACCCCCATTGACATTTTACCACTAATATTATTATTGTTACTATTACTACTACATACTATTATTGTTGTTTATTTTGGGTTATTTACTTTTTTCCCCAAAAGAAAAAAAAACTTTTATATTAATCCGAGACGAAAAATATACATGTTTCAGTTTTTAAATTGAAGGACATGGGGTGGGATTTGATCCACTTATGTGCATGGGTCATGATACCATTTAATATAGTATCTCTGGTTGCAACCACATGTTCGATCACTACCTCAAGGTGCCCCCATGGCTCCAGGTAAGGCCCTCACACAAATTGAACCTTGCCCAACAATGAAAAACTCCTCACTTTCCACCATTGGATCCAACCCCTTTGGGCCTATTTTGGGTTATTTATTATGATCATATTTATTATTATTACTATTTTGGTTAATATGATTATTTTAGTTGTTTATTTGGTGTAAACATAAGACTCAACAATAAGACCCCACAATATAAGACGTATTGTTTTAGAGGTTGTGTTATTTTTTTATAAAAGATTCTTCCTATAGACTCAACAGCGTCCAACATCAATACCACTAGCCGTAGAATTGACCATTTATATGGGGTACGTGTTGTTTTAGATGTTGAGTTATTTTTTCTAAAAGATGCTTCCTACAGACTCAACAACATCCAACAACAATACCACTAGTCGTAGAATTGACCATTTATATGAGGTATTAAGGGAGAGATATATATGTTGTTTTGGTGCTAAAACAACCAAAATTTTGTATTGAAGTTGGGGTTTTAAGAGGTTTGGTAAATAAATACTCATAATTATAATAATACTAGTGTGAGTTCTTACGAGGCACAAGCCATAACACCTAGAAATATATTGTTTTGATGGCCATATTATTGAGCAACATATTATCTTTCATATATAAATGGTTGTATAGAAAAATTACAAACATAGCATATTTTGATATAATTGGAGTGTTCATTTTCAAGATACAACATGCATCTAGACATTAACAAAAAAATATGCAAAATACGAAACTCATAATTAACAAGTTTAGACTATAACAAGAAAAGATCCATACATGTAAATGATTTAAAAATATTAATACCAATGTTGAAAATATATATTTGTGCTCTTGGTGGACACTAACTATTTGATGAAATACAAAAGAGGAAAGGTTGTGTAAAATTAACAAACGAATTCTCCCCCCCTTGATAAATCCACTTAATCTATGTTATTTTGTACTCAACTATGTATTATAGGACCTGATATCCCTTTCATAACTGCATTCAATCCTTATACGAGAAATATTATGTTGTGTCCAATTTTCATTTAGACACACCACCTATCCATAAATAAAACAAGACTAATTTTAAAGGAGCTTTACAAATTTTGTAGATACACTAATTATTTGCAAGGTAGAATCTCACATTTAGTAAATA